>NW_019014690.1:4574924-4588931 GCF_000150535.2 Carica papaya | reverse complement strand
TTTGGAAAGTGACTATTTTTAAAAAACGTACAATAATCTAAATTGAACTGTCAACCTGTTAAACTTTTTTAATTAAATTAATTAGTTACACTAAATTACTAGTAGCTATGGAATCACAAGTGGTAAAATTGTTTAAATTAATTTATACATAATAATTCCCTTACACTGTACTTGGTCTTAAGAAGAGATTAATAATTTGTACGTGAGGAATCGTGATTGGCCCTGCCCTTTCATGACTTTTTGCTTTTAGTTTGGGCTAAAATTTTGGAGACCATATATTTAAATTTGACTTTTTGGTTACTGAAGAGGGCATCACATGTAATCATCGTCTCACTCGGTAGCCCCAACGAAATGATTTTAGTTCAGAGCCTTACGTAGACATACACGTCACGTCAGATATATAACCCACAAAAATTAATTAACTAATAAATTTTGAATACTAATTTAATATGTATTAAAAATTTACACAAATTGATAATCTATAGCTTAAACAATTAGATTTTTTCAACACTTCGACACGTAATAATTTAAATTTAACCCACTGAGTCTTTGTAAATCATTCAACAAATAATCATCAGTGTTTACACTTTAAAATTATTGATATGGAATTTGATATAAATGAATAATTGTTATAATATGTAAGATATGTATAACTACTTAATTTTATTTAAAATATAAATAATTCAGTTTTTATTTATTTAAATCGTATAGAATATAAAAGTTGAAATCTTATTAGAGTTTTATCTCAAACTCATCATCTCTTTCTCTTTCGTGTTTGTTCTTCAAATCATCATAAATTCACTACTTTCATCGTCTTAGAACATATTGTTACAAAATTTATAAAAATTCAAATTGAATTGAAAATAAATATTTTTAAACTCTATATTTTATTATATTAAATTAATTTTGAATCCAAAAATCTTATATTTTAAATTTTCAGTTCAATCAAGTTGAATTTGATCAAAGCAGATCTAATTTCAACTCTATTTAATTTAAATTAAATAACAATTTATATATAAAAATACCGTTTAATTGCTTACTTAATGATTAATATTGATATTACAAAACATGTTGTATAATAAACAAATTTTGCATATTTCATTCATTTTTCAAATCCAACATGCTTATTGAAAGAGATTGATTGTAAGGTTTTTGGTATTTATTTAATTATTATTGTATTTCATTATATATATATGATTCATAAAATTTCTAATAAATTATTTTATTAATTTTATTAATGTTTGACAAAGAATATACCATTGGATTCGAATACTTGCAAATAATATCGAGGATTGATGAATGCACATGGGTTTTAATTGAATATATTCGTCCAGTGATTAACAAAAATGAGCAACACCTCATATATACATATATATATATAATATAAATTAAACCCATTCGTCATCACGTAAATGGGTACTATTATCTGATTATTTAAAAATAATATCATAATTTAATGTTAATAATTAAATATAATATAATTTAATTTTTTAAAAAAATATATAATGCACGTATGTATTAATTAAATAATAACAAAAAGGTTTTAGCGAGTCAAATTGTTAACCAAACCACCAACACTAAACATGAAATAAATAATGGACACATGTAACATCAAGCTTTTTCGGCCGTTGGATTTGCATAATCGAGGCCCATACACTTCTAATCATCAAAATTAGTTAACAAAACATCCCCAAGTCTCCTGGGTGCCCGTACGCAAACCCTCCTCCACTAATATAATTTGTACGAGAAGATTTGATTCACATTAAAATTTACTTTTTTATTTTTCTAAATTATTTTTAAAATATTCTTTATATTATATTTCACATTTTTACGGGCAATTATTATAGGAAATTTAAACATTTTATATATAAAAAAAAAAGATAATACATTTCATCACGTGAATCAGTACTTTGATTATTAAAAAAAAAAAAGATGTACGAAAAATTTTGTAAATAATTTTCTTAATAATAAATCAAAAGGTGAATCGAATTTACAAAAAAAAAAAAAAAAAAAAGCAAAGTGCACCAATAATCATGTGGCATATAAAATTTGAAAATGAAATTATTGGTCATGTGACATGGATGGGCTTTAGGTTTTCTGAACAGATGGCCCTACCTGATTGGAGATTATTCACCCAAGTCTTAAACATTATCTCGTGTTTAGGTAAGCACGACAGCCACAGAGAAATCCATTTTCTGCAACTGTACAAAATGGTTGTCGTTGTTAATTTATGTGAATCTCCACCGTCCACGTGGAGAAATCCTAAACTTCCCATAATTATTCTTATCTTTCATCTCCCTACCGGCCTCTTCTGGAAAACCACTTGGATTTATCTTTTATTTTTTCTATCACTTTTATAAAAAAAAAAAAAAAAATCTGAATGAAACAAAAATATTGAAGTTAATATTTTAGCGAACCAAAGTACGAAATTAATTTTTTTGAGGTATATATGCACCGCCAATCACAATTTTTGATTAATGAAAGTGAAGAAAAAGACGGGAATAATATATAAGACCAGTATTAAATCTTTTTTATTTTTTTATTTTTTTTGTGGAAGCTGATTTTAATTAGTGGGGAATGAATTATAAATATTTTAAATGAAATTATATGAAATATTAGGACGTTTGTTTATTTTTTATTTTTTAAATATTATCTATATGAAGTGACAAATGCGATTAAGAGAAGGCAAAAAAATGAGTGGAGTGCAAATGGGAGGACCTCAACGAAATGTGGCGTATGGAAGAAGAGCACATAAATTGACCATACAATTTTTAGGTTGCTTCAAAATCAAATGAAAACGATATATATATATATATACACACGCACACACACACACACACACACACTCATGTATAGATATAGAGGCAGTAGTCGTTAGCTAACAACTTAACTTTCAAAGTAAGTTGGATGGAAAATGAAACCCCGTTACTTGTAAAATTTATCTATATTTTTTACACGAAAAGTAGACTTGCTTCATAAGGTTTGACACTTATTTGTATGCATGGCAATCAAAAGTAACGTAACCTTAATTCTACACGATTCATTATAAAATTTCAATTTCTGTCATTAAAAAGTAGGTTATAAATTGAAAGTTTAATATTATAAACTATATATATTTTAGTTATTAACTTATTATTGTTAATAGTTGGTTTGAGTGCAAGCTATAATAACAAGCCGCGAAGATATATATGAACACATATTGACCGATTAAACACTATATATATATATATATATATATATATATATTATCATATAAACATTATAATAAATAAAATTAAATTTCACGTAGGAGGAGGATTTTTCTACCCTTATAATTAAACTATTTCTTAAACCTCCATTTGAAGAATTATATTTGAGTAATAAATTAAAGTTAATATAAATTAATTAACGGAATCATTATCGTTGTTGGAAATGAAAGTTCATAGTTAGAGCATATCATGTGTAAATGTCATTATCATTATCCTAATATACTTTTTAGCCAAGTACTATTTTTCTTCATATTCTTAACACGTGTTATGTATGCGTATTTATTGGAAGAAAAAATAATAATAACACGTCACTTGCGTATATCCATTACTCTGACTTTGGTGTGATTTTTCTTTGGATGAGAAAAAGTCTCACCCTTTCATTTTACAAGTAAAAAAAAGATTAGATCTGACTGTTCCTCACGCAATAATTTACACTACGGTTTGATTATTTATAATTTTATAAAATTTAAAATAACATAAATTAAAATTAAAAGTTAAAATATATTTCATTAATTAGAGTAATTACTTAAAATTTTTATTTATTTATTATGTAATTGTATACAAAATTATAATTCCCTTGTTGCAGTATTTCAATCGTGATAAATAAATAGCACACTACACTCTAATTACATCATCATGGACTAAAGGTACTGTGACTTTTTTCATTCTATAAATTCAATTATTCTGTGTTTTTGAATTACAATAAATTATAAATTTCAACGTAAAATAGTATTGGTAACCCAAGTATAAAAGATTACGTTTATACCATACAAACTATACAATATTCCTTTCGAGAATTTAATAAATCATAATTATGTAGGAAACCCTTTTCATTTCATATTAGCACCGTCAATTACATAATGTATACACTTGCTTGTTCTCGTACGAAATGGGCTGATACCTATTTAATTGGATTTTGAAAGCCCTTTTTTGTTTTTGTTTTTTTTTTTTTTTGTTTTCACTTGACTGGAGAATCAATTTATATTAAAATAATAATTTAGTCTTTATAATATTTAATTTTATTTAACTTAGGTTATACCTTAATTTCAGTTAAATCGGTATCTGTATATTAAAAATTGTTAATGTAATCAAGGTCGTTAACAAAAATTAATGTTATTTACTTAGAGTATTACATATTAAATTTATTGACACATGATATTATTTTAATAATACGAGTGTTAATTAAAGATTATATCAAATTTCGCTTCATCTCTCTCGTGCACGTTTACTCCGGACAACCTCTCAGTTTCTCCTCGGGGCATGTTTTCTTACGTTTTCATGGCCCTCTTGCGCACTTAGAAACCCTACCAAGTTAGAGATGTACGGTGCTTTATGTGCTTTATCAAATGATTTACCAAAAGTTAGTATTATAATAAAATTAAGTTATAAAATTTAAAATTATATACAGTTTCATATATTTGCCTTTGATATCATCTTTTTCATTTTAAAAAATAAATAATATTGATATATCCACAAACGAAGTATATGTTTTTTTTTTTTTATCTGAATTAATTCAATTTTTTCACAATTTTATCTCTTTAATCATTTCCTCTTTAGTCCAATAAAAAGACAATCACAAAATAAAACTCAAAATATATATATATTTTTTTAAAAAAGACAAAAACAATACGTGAAGAAAAAAGAGAGTAAACAAAGAGTCCAACCCATTCGAAAGCCCAGCCCAGTTTTTAAAAATACCCGTCACTCTTTCTACTGACCCGGCCCATCACTTGTCACTCCCAAACCCTAGATTCATCCCAAAACCCCTATATAAACCCCTCAACTCCTCTACAAAGTCACATTCTAGAAAACCCTATTTCTTTTCTATCGTTCTCCTTCTCCCATCGGGCACAGTCTATCGTTGCGGAAATAGCTGATGTACGTCGGCCTCAGAATCAGATCCGTTGATTATTCGGTATCTTTCTTATTCTCTTTGTTTCTTTGCTGTCTATCGTGAAGATACACTTTCTGTAGATACAATTTCTCAATAATTTACAGTATTTTTGTTTTTTCTTTTAAAATCCTAATTCAAGCGCTTCACTATCTGGTCAGTGAGGATTCTCTCAGTTCCCATATGACTCGTTCCCTTGAAGCCAAATTAATCGTGTTGCTTTCTAATTATCACTTCCTCAGCCTTTCATCGTGTTGATTTGGGAGTACACTTGAGCAGCTACATTTCATTAATTAAATTTATTGATTTTTGAAAATTTCTACTAGTTTTTCCACTTTCCGATCAGGGAATATATTAAATCGACGGTGATGAGCTATATACAGACCTGTAATGATTTGCGGTCATGATCGCAATTCTAAAGAACATCTAAGGGACTGAGTTGATTAATAGCTACTCCCAATTTTTTTAAACCTATTATTTCTCTGTTGATATTTCGTTTTTAAAAGATTTTTGGCTTTGCTCTAATTTCTCAAGCCTGCATTTATCAAATAATTCATGCGAGGCAAAACGGTTATGCGAAGCCTAAATGATTGTTCTCCTCGCTATCCGTCTCTTCAATAAAATGCTGAGTTTGGACGTCGGAGAACGACATTGTTTTATCTAATTTCAAAGTAGTTAGACCTCCACTCGATTAAATCATATTTGGTGAACAATGTATTGTGAATTATCCGTAATATTCTCCTGTGTTTCCATGAATTAGTATGTACACAGAAGTATTTACATTTTTCGATCAATTGAAGATTTAAAGAATTATTCTGATTGGAGAAATGCTCAATCAAATTCAAAGGATTAAATTAAAACAAACCAAAATTAACTCGATCATTGATTGATCTTGTAGTCGTGGAAATTAAACAAGCCATAATTTATTAAAATTCTAACAATATATCCAATGAATTGCATCAAAAGTATATTTAAACATAAAAGTCGCAATTTATTATCCAGCAATCAGCCTAAGTTGAGATCATGACCGACAGCCAGCTTGTTCTACTGGCAGGAAGGCCGTGTTTCTCTCTAAAACCGTTTCAGCTCAGCCTTCGGAAGGTTTCTGGGCTAGGTCCTATTTTATTAAAGGTAGGATTAAAATTATCTCATTCTAGTATAATAACTAATTATTTTTATTAGTTAGGAATACGGTTATAATAATTTTGAAACATGAAAAATTTAATGCCCATGGGTGAGTAATTGCTTAAATAAAGACTAGATCCCTGAATGCCCAAGATTATAGACCTTGTGTTGCCCGCTGGACTACAAATATCATTGGGAAGTAAAAGCTTGAACCGTCTAAGAAAAATGTTGACGAAGAAATTAGAAATTGGTCTGGATTAAAATCAATTATATATATAATTTTTATTAATTGGTAAGCTAATATATATTTTTTTATATTCTAATTTTTTGTGAATTTAATAAAAACTAAAATATTTCAAAAAAATATGTTCTTAATTTTTTATGTGATTTTTTTGGAAATTTATTATTAATCAAAAAACAAAAACATAAATCCCAATAACAAAAAAACCTGGCTTGAATGATCCTGTATTAAGAGCTAAAGGTCTGGGTCATAATTATTATGGGGAACCCGCATGGCCCAATGATCTTTTATATATTTTTCCCAGTCGTAATTCTCGGTACTATTGCATCTAATCGTAGGCTTAGCGGTTTTAGAGCCATCAATGATTGGTGAACCCGCAGATCCATTTGCAAAAAATAATAAATTTTTAGTAAAAACAAAAGCATAGGGGGCGTGAATGAAAAAGAAAAAGGAATCTGGGGGAGGGGGGAGGGTAGTGGACGAATAAAGGATCTAAAGAAGGTAGAAAAGTAAATAGGAAGAAAATAAAAAGTAGATGGGTCACAAACTGATGCAATAACTTGATAAGATATAATCTAAACGCCTTTGTTTATTATTTATGTTCAAATAACTAGATAGTTTACGTTCATAGTTTCTTTTTCTTCCAATTAGTCACATACTTGTAATAGCTAATATGCAAGCTTGGTCTTGTTAGCATCTAACTCCATTCACATAAATGATGTCAATTCACAGTGTTATATTTATCTACCATCTATTCAACATTGAAAAAGATACGTCTTCTGACGTCTCTGTTACTCTAACATTGTAGGGAAGTACTTGAATGAATTTATGAGTAGTAAAAACTAAGTAAAAATTTAATTAAAAATAAATATGATAAAATCTGTCTCAAGAATAATAAGAAATAAATAAGGGAATGGAGAAATATCACCAAAGCAGCTAATGTTCATGCAAAACGGATGCATTCTGATTGTTCAAATTAGATCTTCATCGTTCAGATTAAAGAATAATTTATCTCGAATATGCTCATCAAATTTTAGCCTCATCAGACCACAAATGACTGTTCGATCGTCGGAGAAAATCAATTTGGTCGGTGTAAGGAAAAAAAAACGTAAACAGTAATTTCGAACTGAAAGTACATAAAATTCAACTGTTGAAAATCGATATTCACCGTTCAGAATAAAGAACAATGAGTCTTCTAAATATCCATCAAATTTCAGTTTGATCCGACAAAAGACCACCATTTAATCGTAGGAAGAAACAAAACACATTGGATATAATTTTCTAGCAAAAATTCCTTTTTTTGTTCACTTTTTATTTTGGTAGTTAAAAATTTATTTTTATAATATTTCTTAGGGTTAAAGTGTTATACTCAAAAAAAAAAAATACTAATAAGAGTAATAGGCCAAAAAATAAGTGGGTTCAAAAGTATTTGAGTTTTTTTAATATAGCAGGGAATCCAAAATTCAACAATTCTACCCCTCACGGTAGAGTTCGCCAAACCGACAACCACCTCACATGTCAATTCACAATGTTATATTTATCTACTATCTATTCAACATCGAATAAGACATGACACCTCTATTACTCTAACATTTCAGTATCTGATTATTTATATTTAGGTTATATTTACATATAATCTTTTCCTCTTTAAACCCTAATGAATACATATATACATATATACGTACGATTTGGAATACAGATCCTCTTACGAGTTACAGCAACCCATCTGGCTTGCACACTTACCCTGAGGGCTCATCTTTTGTGGGTTTGGGCTGAACATGTTTCAACAAAATAAATATACGAAAAGAAACTCAACCATTGATCTTACAGTCTTAGAAATTAAACAAGTCATGATAATTTACAAGAAATATGAAAAGTTTATGGGTCAAGTCCTATTTTCTAAAAATTATGATTAAAATTATCTTGTTCTTATAGAATAAGTAAAATAAATAATTAAGTGGAAACATGAAAAAAGGAGTACCCTTATTCCTAAAATGAAGACTAGACTCTGAATGCCCATGATTATAGACGTGGTCTTGTCCAAGTTTAAGTCCCTTAGTAAGTAAAAGGTTGGACCACGTAAGAAAAATGTTGAAGAAGCAATTAGTAATTATAAAATAAGCGACCTTCTTGGATGCTTCTGTATTCACTTATTGATAATTGTCTCATTTTAAAAACTAATAATACATATTATTTACTTTATTATTATATTATGAAAATAAAGACATGTGCCTTTTTGTTTGTTTTTTTTTAATTTTTAGTTGAATAAAAAATCATGTACGTGGATCAAAAACACCATAGCATGCAGAAAACGAGGGTATGATTCACATTTGAAAATTAGTCTTATAGATTAAGTTTATTAGTTTATTTTTTTAGAAAAAAAAGTCAATAAAATTGTAAAATATGCTGATATTAGTTATATTCATATTACGTGAAGTTGTAGCATCACCTTACAATAATAAAGCAGAAGAGGTTTTGTGATAAATATAATAAACTATAATTTTGTTATATCACGAGTGCATAATGTAATTTTAATAAAAAAATTTATAATGATATAAATAAAAATTTAATCGGAATATGAAATTTGCATAAAAAATGAAATTATTTTAATATATTTTGTTAGAAGTGGATTAAAAAATTAGATTTATATAATAATTGAATAAGTCACATATCTATCATAAATTTTGATAAATAACTATTACTTATTACATATTATACTTGGATCAATATGTTCATATTATACTTGGTTGTCTAACAGTCTAAATTTTTTGTGTATATAATTTGATGGAAATAAAATTGAATGGTAATACACATTTTTCTTTTTTATTTAAAAAAAAAAAAGAAAAAGAAAAGTGGAGACGAATATTTTTGTCTTTAGTGAAATCAAATTGTAAATGGCAACGGTTCTTGCTGTCCAGCCAATAGAACTACACGCGTATCCGCAACGGTAACTTCCCAGAAATTCTTCTATCCAATCAGGAAGTGACTGGTGGTTGTGTTGGGCCCCACCTACGCTCTCACCTGAGGAGTCAACAAATAGACTACAGTTGTACACACAGCATACACACTGCTCTGTCTGTCCCCCTGTGCTAACTATAAACGTGTGTTTTGATTTTTTAATTATATATTTTATGGTTTTATTAACAACCAATTCACTATTTTTCCCTTCTCCATTAACAAAAGACATATTTGCCCTTTTCTTTTTTATTTGTTTAAATTAAGTAATACAATTGGTTAGAGGTTATCACTATTTTTTTTAAAATATATTGAATTAAATATTATAAATTATTTATTTTAATATTTTATGTACATATTTTAATTATTCAAAATATCACAAATACTTAAACTAACACGTGTTCTAAACTCCAAATATTAAAATTAGTGTTTAGACTTACTTGAATGGAAGGTTCATTTATTAATTAAAAATTAGTAGAATAAAAATGTGAAATAATTTTTTACTAATAATAATAATAATTAATTAATTAAAATTTTAATAGTTGTAAGAAAATCAATCAGAAAAGGAAAACAAAAACTCGGTTCCTTAAATAAATTTTGTTATTTCTCTATAAAATAATATTCGGTACAAGGGCAAATTGGTCAAAGCGGGAAAAGTGCCCGAAATCAGTAAACCCACGCTCTCTACAGACACGGTAGTAGCGGACTTCCGCTTTCCTTCTTCTTCTCTAAGCAACACCTAACAGCATTTAAATATCTCCTCCCTCTGCAACAAAAAACAAATAAACACCTTCATCATCATCACAATTTATATATAAAAACTCAGAATCCGAACGTTGCGAAGGAGAAAAATAAAATCCAGCAAAACCCAGAACAAAAATACGATTTTTTGATTTCGAAATCCGAAAAATTAAGAAACAGGAAAAATCAACCATGTCCTGTTCAGTTGCCCTTTCTAATTCCCCTGTTTTCTCTCCATCTTCATCTATCTTCTGCAACAAAACATCAATCATCTCTCCTTCCCATGAATCCCTGACCTTGAAATTGCCAACCCACCTCAGGTCCGCCTCCTCATCTTCTCCTGCTTCTCCTTCCGCTTCATCTCCTTCATCGCCCTTTCGTTTCCGTCTCCAGAAACCGCCGACTGGGCTCATTTCTTCTTCACAGTCGCTATCGCCTTCTTCGTCGTCCTCAGTGTCGGGTCAGTCGGCGGCGACGATTTTAAAGAGGAAGCGGCCGGCGAGGCTGAATATTCCGGTGGCATCGATGAGTTTCGTGGCTCCGGTGACAACGCCGATGGAGGGAAGAAGAGAGATCGAGAGAGAGGGAGATGGGTACTCTGTTTATTGCAAGAGAGGGAGGAGAGAGGCCATGGAAGACCGTTACTCTGCTGTTCTTAATCTTCAAGGTGACCCTAAACAGGTATTGCTCCCTTTTTCCCTCCTTGTCTTAAATTTTTTTATTTTGAATCAAAATGATTTTTGAAATTAGGTTGTGAGGGAATTCAAATCTCTAACGTAGAAAAACTATAAGAATTTAATTTATATATTTCCCAGCAACAATTTACTTCTCATTTATCACAAAATCATCGAAAATAGAAAAGGTTATTACCGAATATGATTTTACGCAATTCCCTTAATTTATTTTGAATGAAGAAGAAAAGTATCCTAACATGGGGGTTTCGTGTCCTATTCACAGGCCTTCTTTGGAGTTTTTGATGGGCATGGAGGTGCCAAGGCAGCTGAATTCGCAGCTGGTAACTTAGAAAAGAACATATTAGATGAAGTTGCAAAGAGGGAAGAAGAAGAAATTGAAGAAGCAATAAAACATGGCTATTTAATCACAGACGGAGAGTTCTTAAAAGAGGACATTCGTGGTGGAGCATGTTGTGTCACCGCCTTGATCCGGAACGGAAACCTCATCGTCTCCAACGCCGGCGATTGTCGCGCTGTAATGAGCCGAGGAGGGGTCGCCGAGGCCTTAACTTCTGACCATAAGCCCTCGAGGGAAGATGAAAGAGCAAGAATTGAGAACATGGTAAGAATGAAAAATCCGTCTTCACTTGTTTCTGTTGGTTCTAGATTTGAATCGAATTGAAGGGTGAATGGCTAATTTGAATTGTGTGAATTGCAGGGTGGTTTTGTGGATTTATGTCATGGTGTTTGGAGAATTCAAGGGTCTCTAGCGGTGTCTAGAGGGATCGGAGACAAACATCTTAAACAGTGGGTAACTGCAGAACCAGAATCCAAAATCATTAGCCTGAAATCTGAACACGAATTCTTGATCTTAGCATCTGATGGATTATGGGATAAGGTTAGTAACCAGGAAGCAGTCGACATTGCTCGTCCTCTCTGCGTCGAAACTGAGAAACCAGCACCATTATTTGCTTGCAGAAAACTCGTCGATCTCTCGGTTTCGCGAGGCTCGTGTGATGATATTAGCGTCATGTTGATTCAGTTACTGCGATATTGTTGACCTAGAATTAACCAGTGATAAAGCTAATAGAAAGAGTAGACTGGCGTTCCGTTTTCGGGAAAATTTTTTCACCCGAAACGAAGAATGCTGCAGCAGCTAATTTATTTATTTATTTATTCATTAAATTCTTTTTCTTTTTTGTATTCTTAAGTGAATAATATACCAATAATCTATTTTAACAACCGTGTCTTGGTTTCTTTTTTGTATATTAGTATTCTAATTTAATCCCATTATATGACAATAATTTAAAATAATAAATCATATATTTTTTCTAAAATCTTTAAAATTTATTATATTCTGTTTGAAATTTTAAAATAAATTAAGTAAATATTAATAACATTATATAAAATTTAGGACTAACATATTATATTCAATTCAAATAGAATTCTCTTAAGTATATAAATACCTTATGTTTCTCGTGTATATATAAAATACCTTATAATTTGTAAATTAAAAGAGTGATTAAACGTTTGGACTATATTAGAGAAGCTTATAGTTTTCAAATTATGATGGACACAAATGGGCCGGATTTAACATGGTCCATGAGTTATTGGGTTTTGATGGATCGGGTCAATCGGATTTAATTCAAAGGGTTATGCTAAGCACAAATCGCAGGCCCGATTAGTAACCCAAATGTGCAACACCGGTGACCTATATATATATATATATATATATATGAAAATAGAAATGGAATTCAAGTTATAAGCTTTCCATAAAAAAATAATGTGACGTAAAAAGGTGGCTTGAAAGGAAAATGAGGTAAGTTAATGGATAGATACATAGATGTAAAGACAGATAGGAATTGGCAGAGGAGGTGAGACCAAATGCCGCGGATTCCACGATCAGCCCACATGGGTGTGTCATTTCATGTTTCATTAATTTAATTTGATATTATATGGTTGTCAACTTTATTTTATTTTTATTTTCATTTCAAACTAAAGACATTAACAAACAACCACGACATGCCTTGTTCCGTTTTTGCCACCTCTAACCTACCTTAATTTACCTTCCTTGCCTTTTTTTTTTTTTTCAACAAATATATTCATTTTTTACCAATGATATAGTATTTTAATAATTAAAATTTTTATATTTCATTAAAAAATTACAAATTTAAACCTCATTTAACAAAATAAGTCATATTCGTTTGATATTTACCTCATTTCCAAATATGTATGGCATGTATTGAACTTTTAAACAATGTATAGTTCAAATTTAAATAAAGTTAAAAAGCAAAATCCTAATTTTTCATTAAAAATAATTATCTAATTAAACCCAAAAAAAGATTCTTTATATTTACAATATTTTAAAATTTTTGAAAGAGTTGAGTTAATATTGTCATAATAAATTTATGTATCCATGATTTTGATGATCTTAAATTTTACTATTTTAAGATCATATCTAATATTGAGAGTTTGTCTTGATTTAATAACTCTCTCATAACCTACACCACATAAACAATACTTTATCCCTATATGTTCAGTCAATTGATGTGCTTTAATGCATTTTGAAGATATCTAATTATCTTTGAGTTTAAATAATATTTCACTTCTAATCATAAATGATTTCTTGATTTTTTAACATGAGTCGATTTACACATTCACTCAATTTTAACCAAACTTTATCTTGATCATAAATAGATCACTCAGATTCGGTCCATAAACAACAATAATTGCCCTATCTTAGAACTCATATTTTCTAACAGCTCCGATGGGTTCCCTTAACTAAGCTATTGCTTATGAGTCATCGGACTCATTCTTCAACAGACACACAATCAAAGTTGTAAGCTCCTCTTGATGCGGAGATCATGCATGGGAGCTAAAGCTTGCGCAATGCTAGAAGGTCAAGGAAGTTGACAACCCGATGACAAAGAAACTGGCAATCGACGCCCCAATAAATGGTGCTCATACAAAAGTTTAGAAGAAACAAAATTCATTGTCGTGTAAGTTCCAACTTGTAAGAAAGATATAAAAATTTTGGACACTGTCTCAGAGCGAGACTAGTGAAATTAATATATTTATGAAGATGCAAACTACTTGCATCTAGACAGAAGAAATTTTTACTATTTACTAGGA
>NW_019014690.1:4544145-4574876 GCF_000150535.2 Carica papaya | reverse complement strand
CGACACATAATCATGAACCAAACAATGGCCTTGATCTAACTTTCTCCATACGTAGTCAAGCAAATTTTTTTTTTTTTTTTCTTTTTCTTTTTACACACAAATTTATTAATTTTACAGGCTAGATTTGAAGGGCGTGGAAGAGGGTCAAGTCAAACGGGCCACTTCGACCCACATGGCCCGATTCAGTGCCATCAATTGGAGACAAGATGAAAATGTACGAAATCTGAATTTGGGTACATACCCATTTTAAAAATACAGCAACTTACGAATTGATCGGATGTATATATACAATAAAGAATTTATAAACACATGATTGGGTGTAAGGAATTAGGGTTTGTTGTCGCGATTAGAGAGGACAGCTTATCTAATCAACAGAGTATCAAGTAAACATTAAGATCAAATTTCTTGATGGAAACCCAATAATTTTGAGACCACAAACACGACCTTTGTCTGACAAGTGGGTTTCCAAATAGGAATTTCAATTTCAATTTCAATAGGTTCTTTTTTCTTCTTATATTTTTTAATGTGAGTATGAGGTTGCTTTCCTACTAAGGTTTTATTTATTTAATTTTGTTTTTTTTTTAAAAAAAAGGAGGTTTGTGTTTAAGTGGACAACAACTTTGTTCATTTCCTTTTCTCTTTAGCTAAGAAAGAGTTCTTCTAACTTATCCAAATCAATGTTTCGTACCCATTTCATGACTTTGACAAATCATGCAAAATATATAAATCAATCAATAAATAAAGTACCGCATGAATTAAAATCACTACTAACCATATTTATATTTATATTTACAAATACAAAAATACAATCACATCACTAGTGAAATCAATTATTTATATAACTTATAAAAATTTACTTTTGATATACAATTCGCCAAACTGGACAATGTTTTAAAATTTTTAATTTCATGGGATGAAATTAAAGATGCAATCAAAATAAAATAAAATAAAAATATAAATAAAATTGATATTGCAATTTAAAGTTAATTCTACATTCAATTGAAGGTAAATATTTTTTATACTTACTTTTTCAAAAAATACATTCTTCTATAAATTATATGTACATACTTGTATGAATATGTTTTTTACAACAAGAAGAAAAACAACCGTGTCTTAAATAAATTTTACTAGTATAATTATCAATCAATCATATTAAATCTACATAATAGGTGGTCCTTTTTAACTAAAGTAATAAATAACAAAACAAGATGATTTGAACTATCTAAACAGTTTAAGTTTATACCCAAGTTGAGACTTACCCTCTTTAGCCAAATAGGTCAAGTCCATTGACAATATTTTAAAAAAATAAAAATTAAAAAAAAATTAAATATGACTGTTAGTATTATTTTATTTATTAAAACTTTAATTTAATTTTTTATAATGAGTTAAGATTAGATATAAACTTGGTTGAGTTCGAATTTAACTTAACTGAACTTTAAACTAAATAAGATTAACAACTCATTCGGCTTGGTCCATTGTATCGGGTCAGTAGGAGCAAGACAAGAATTTGAGCTTGCTAAGTTTTTAAACCGCCGAGCTTTTTAGGGATCTTTAGCAATATATGTGTCTACTTGTGTTTTTGAATTAATAAGATTTTATGTTTCTTTTAATGAAGTTTTTTACAAATTAGTAAAAATGACTTTGAAAATTGTTTCAATATCGTCTTTGACCTGATGAAACTCCTTCATATTTATTATTCACGTATGAATTAATTGTGTAAGAAAGCAACCATCGAAAGCTCAAAAGGTCAGGCGCATCGCAGTTCAGTTCAACAAGATCCACCCCAAAGCCGTCCAAGAACACAGATCTTGGGAAAGATACGAATGGATAACAACCCAGCAGTATATATATATATATATAGTTTGTGGCACTCATAAATATTAAAAATAAAATTTCGATATACTATTATTTAATTTATTTAAAAATATATAAATACGTACAAAAACATGCAGAGCATATTTATCTTCTTCATAAATATTTTAATTGATGGAGGCAGGTCGTGCACGTCAACACCTCTCTTCACTGTAAAATACCAGACACGCACGAGAATCCTCAGCCGAATCCAGACGTCTGCCCTTTCTCTACTTTCCCATTCTCTTCCACCAATTACTACCCTCTGTTTCTCTCTTCTACTGACGTGGACCACCGGTTTTTTGCCATGTCAGCACTTATGTGGACCCCGCTTTTTAACAGAAACCTGTCCCCCTCCCCGCTTCTTCCATGTGGTTGTGAATTCCATTGTTTCTTTTTTTTTTTTTTTATTTAAAAAAATTAAAAAAATGTTTGTCACCTCCTTTTTATTTTATTTTGAACCCCTCCTTTTCTTAAAAAAATTTCAATGATGACATGAAAAATTAAACCGATAAAAATAGACAGTTAATGAAAACTCGTCTATCGCAATTAATTATTAATTAAAAAGAAAATTAATTTAATCAATCACTCCACGTCGGTGAATTTTCCACGTGGTGACGCTGGAATTAATTATTTACTTTCCTATTTCCACCACTTAAAAAAATTATTATTCCTTACCGACCAAAAATTCGGCCTGATTCCTCGAACCATTTTCATTTACATGTTTAAACAACAATACCCGCCTTTGTTTATTTGATCCCCTCGGAGATCTGACGGTTGAGATTAAGTGATTAACCTCCCTTCTTACTTGGATAAGGATAAACCCTGTATACATCAAAACCGGAACTTGTAATCCAACTCCTTCCGTGACGTCATCAAACCCCTTTTCCAAAAAAATCAAATTATCCATTTATTATTTCCACGTCGGATATAAGTTAATTGAATATTTCAATAATAATAATCTAAAATTCCTACAGTCCACACGCACGTATATATACTTGTGCTCCCTTGTGGCCCTAGTAATGTGGCCAACAAAACATGCTTACTCGCACAAGCAACGACACAGAGCGAATTTCTTCAATGGAAACTCCACGGAGCTACGACAACAGGAACGACGACGTTTCTTCGCCGCCGGTTTCTTGGGTTAGAGGGAAGTGCGTCGGCCGAGGCTGCTTCGGTACCGTCAACGTCGCTGTTAAAAAATCCGACGGTCGTGTTTTTGCTGTGAAGTCCGTCGATCTTGACACGTGTCTTCCAGGTCAGATCGAGTCCTTAGAGAATGAAATTCGGATCCTCCGCTCGCTTTCTGGGAGTCCCTATGTCGTGGGGATCCTCGGAGAGGACGTTACGGCGTCGTATCGGAACCTCCATATGGAGTACTTGCCGGGTGGCACGGTTGCTGACATGGCGTCGACTTCCTCCCGTCTCGGCGCTGACGTGGACGAGCTGCTTTTGCGGCGTTACACGTGGTGCGTTGTCTCTGCTTTGCGACATGTACACTCCCGGGGATTCGTGCACTGCGACGTGAAGGGAAAGAACATTCTTGTGGGGCCTAGCTATGGCGCGGCGAAGCTCGCGGATTTCGGGTCAGCGATGGAGCTCACCCGTGGAGTTGCCAGGTCTGCGGCTCCAATTGTTCCACGTGGAAGCCCGCTGTGGATGGCGCCGGAGGTTATCCGACGGGAATACCAAGGACCCGAGAGTGATATATGGTCTCTCGGCTGCACCGTTATCGAGATGCTCACCGGGAAACCTGCCTGGGAGGATCGGGGCTTTGAGACACTGAGCCGCATCGGATTTTCCGAGGAGTTGCCTCGTTTCCCAACTCAACTATCGGAGCTTGGTCGCGATTTTCTAGATAAGTGTCTGAGGAAAGAACCCAGCCAACGATGGACCTGCGATCAACTGTTGGAGCATCCGTTTTTATCACACTGTTATACACCCATAGAGTCATCTCCTCGTTGCGTACTCGACTGGGTCAACTCAGAATTCGAAGACGAAGAAGAAGAGCGAGATTCGGCGACTCAGTGGGATGAGATGACTCGTGAAATTTCAGCGAAAGACAGAATCGGTAAATTAGTGACAACTAGAGGGAAAATTTGGGAATCAGATGGTTGGATGGCAGTGAGGGATAGCACTTTGGAATCACCAGGAGTCGACTGTAGTGAGAGCGAAGAGGCAGGGAGAAATGCGGCATATTTGAATTTGACGAGGGTAGAATTGGAAACAGAAAGTGCAAATTCGGTATATTCTTGGGAATCCGTGAGGAGGACAGCAGAAGAACGAAAAGCGAAAAGCTCAAAATGGGATTTTCGTAATTTCGGCGGCAACAGGTTGCAGGAGCGGGAAGGCGGTAAAATGTACGAATTTTTACCGGGTCGGGTCGGGTTAATCAAAACGCGGCGTCGCATGGGTGGCTTCAGCTGTCAGTATGGGTCGGGAAACGTGGGTTTTGCGGTGGAGGAGCGAGGGATGGGCCTTTTATATTGGATGTGCTGTAATATTTTGAGTTTCTATTGGCCGAAAATATTCAGATATATTATTTTAAATCATTATTATTATTATTATTATTTATATTCTTCTTGTTTAAATTTCAGCCTCAATTTACCCACGTGAGTGAGCCCAACCACGTTTCTTTTCCTTCATTATTATTTATCACTATTTTTTTTTTAAAAAAAATAAAAATAAAAGAAGAAGAGAGAAGTGGCAAGTGCATGTTTTGGTGGGTGTGGAATATAGATTTTTTACCCAATTGTTAATTTTATTTTATAAAAAATAGTTATATATTAAATGTCTAAAAAAAGAAAATGGTAATGTGGGTTTGTGTAAAGCCAAGTTGGGTGACAAGCTGTCTTGGCCATAAACACTGAGTAGTGCAAGATGATGAGTACCATTTTCCAATCCTATGATATTTTTAGGCGTGCCCAACTATAAGACAAATAATATAATATGTGTTGAGTTCCTCTTTTCAAAGAGTTGTGTTGTTAGCCAAATGTGGCAAAACTAAATCGAATCGAGATAATACGAATAAGTAATAAATAATTTTTGTACTTATTTTTTTTTTAAATTTATAATCGATATCGTTTAACTTTCATTCGATTTTTATAATTATGAATTTATTTTTTAGTGGTTGTGGTGTTTTTAGATTAATTATTTTGGTATTAAAAGTTAATTTCGTGTTTAATTTAATAAAATAAATCATTCATATTAAAATTAATTATTTATTAACCAAATGAAAATTATTTTTTTTATTTTTATATAAATGTGTAAATTTGAGCCATAATAATTATGTGTTTCATACACGATAGTTAAATTTAACAATTATAAATTAATGATTTCGTTTAAAATTTCCTAAACGATGCATAAGCTATTTGTTTTGAATTTTTAGTTGACAAGAGACAAGGTTGACACCAACTTGTTATATACATACGTGTGTGTATGCATATTTGGTTGGTCAAACGAAAATGAGCAACCATGAACATGATTAAATTAATAAAGATTAAGAGAATCTCAACATTCACTCCCAATACAATTAAGATCTCCGTGCTTGCTTTCTCAACAGACGACAACCCAATCTTGCAATTTTGATTTCCCAACTCACCAATTTCTTCTCAATTTTTAATTTTTTAATATAACTTCAGATTATCGTTAGTAGAAAAATATTTTCGGATTAATTTTCATATATTTATATTATTATTATTTTTTAAATTAATACAAATTAAAAACCATTTAAATTGTAATTTAGAATATTTAGGAGGGACCCAATTCTATGACAATTTAACCTAGGAGTGGGTGGAGTTGTGGTTAGCAGCAGCAGCAGAAGAGACATGTTTTTGAAGCTTCCCCTAACATTAAGTGTTTTGGTCATAATCTAAAATGTTATTTGTAAATTACAAAATGAGATATCACTTTTAGATTTATCAACGAATTTGCATTGCATGTCTTCATCTCTACATCCCACTTTCCATGTTCTTTCCTCTCCACCACCAAGTAGACACACACCAGCTATAAATGAATGATATGCTTATAAAACATACATTAATAATATGAAAATTAAGTTATAGGATCCTTAAAAAAAAAACCAACATTCATTAATACTTTGGTAATATAATTAGTTAAATACAATATAAATTTATTTACTCCCAAGTGTTTTTTTTTTTTATAAATTTACCAACTACTCTACTGATTGACTTTTCCTCAAGGTAATAAACGTCCTTTTACTATTCCATGATATTCTTATAACAAAACATTTAAATCATAGTTTTCCTAGTAATAATAATAATAATAATAATAATATCCCATGAAATAATATACTTATTACATACATGTGTATTTAATGACTAATCTATATAATTATATACTAGACACATTAAACTAAAATATTACGAAGAAAAAAAGAAAATAAAAGTTTCAGTCAGTTTCGATATGCAATATAATATAAAAGAAAACTATACAAATCTTTATTTTGAGAAAAATAATGTAAACTCGTGTTTTGAAGTTTGGACAAACAAAAATATAGGCCTAATAACTGGGCCGAACTTTTACAGACCCACCAATTCAATCTATCATTAAAAATAAAAAAAACAAACTTATCCCGTCCAGATTCAGCCCAACCTCCCCGTGGAAAGGTTTAAGGTCCAGCTGAAGTTCGGACAATATTTTATCCCAAGTAGGGGGACGACTTTTCTGCTAACCAAACAGTCCCTATCATGAGCGTAAATATCACGCCTCGTCCATTAAACTCCTTCCCAAGTTACATTACATTCAGTAACAGTTCACTATATATATATATATATATATATATTTATTTATTTATTTATTTATACCGCAACAACACTTATTCTGTATAAACCCTCACCGCCCCAAAACCTTCGATCTAAATATCCATTTCTCTGTTCAAATAGTGAGTGGCGAACGAACAGTCGTCAGAAGCAGAAATGGCAAGCAACGCTCCCGAGCACGAGCACAGAGAAGATGAGGAAACTGCCGCCAACGAGGACGAGGACACCGGCGCTCAGGTCGCCCCTATCGTCAAGCTCGAGGAAGTGGCCGTAACCACCGGGGAGGAAGATGAAGACGCCATCCTCGATCTGTGCGTATACATTTATTTCTGTGTCTCTGTCTCTGCAGTACATGTCGTTTTTATATCTTCGATCTGATCAGTTTGTCGTTTTCTAATCCATTTTTAGGGTTTTTAAGTTTTAACTTATTGAGTTTATTGTTTTCTCTAATTTTAACTGTTAATGATAGGAAAGCGAAACTCTATCGATTTGATAAGGAGGGAAATCAGTGGAAGGAGAGAGGTGCTGGTACCGTGAAGCTATTGAAACACAAGGTTACAGGAAAGGTTCGCCTCGTTATGAGGCAATCTAAGACTCTGAAGATCTGCGCCAATCATCTCGGTATGTCTTTCTATCTGTCATCTGCTTTGCGCTTGACATTTTTCTTTTACACTGTTTATGGATGTATTCAATTTTCATTATAGTTTGTCCTTTCTCCTTAGGTTTTGATTTGCGTGTGCTTTTTCTTCTCTTCGAATTTGCAGTTTTGCCTGCAATGACGGTGCAGGAACACGCCGGCAATGAGAAGTCGTGTGTGTGGCACGCCACGGATTTTGCTGATGGTGAATTGAAGGATGAGCTTTTCTGCATTCGTTTTGGATCAGTTGAGAGTGAGTACAAAGTGTTTTCTGTCATTCTTAATATGGTTTGTTTTTCAATTTCGTTGCAGATTTACTTGAATATTGTTTTTTGTGTGTGTCATTGAGGTTTCACATGTACCTATGTGTTTTATGGCAGTGTGTGCATGTATGATTTCCTTTTACGTTTCTGTATTGTACGAGCTAGCTGTAATTTTGGTATCTGTGTTTCTATCTCATGGTGAGGGTGATGCGCCCGTAATTTAAAATGGATATATGCATAGTTCCAGCTAGGTTTGCTTGAATGCTGTCACGTGCAGTTTCGAGCGCCCTGATTGCCTGGTCCTGGTGGTCCATTCAATTTTAGCACTTCTGTCATGCATGTGACCTGCTTGTGCTTATGCAGTTTAGAGATGATAAGTATTAGATACATTGTGCTGTTTGTCTAGTATGCTTACATAAGTGCATGTCTGAAATTCTAAAGTCACCTTAACCATGTGAATGATCCATTTGTCGTTCTCTGCTTCTTAAGCTAAGAGGCAGAAGAATACGCTAGAGGTTGCAACACTGTTTTCATATTGTTTTCTCATATATCTAAGATATGTTTTGCTTGCATTCATGCATATTGAGGTTCGGTGGACTTACTGTTGTTAGACTCTATTATCTATCAGACACGCTTTTCTGATAAAGCATGTCTTCTATGTTGATGGAGGGTTCTGAAGCAGTCTTCAGGAACATTTTTTTTTTCCCTGAGAAGAGCAATCTTTCACAATAGTATGGGATTTATGCTGGGAAGTTGGATTAAGGTTCTAAGTTGTAAGAGTGAGAAACAAACTAATGACACCTGCCCATATGATCATGAAAATCAGTTTGGCTTTTGAAAAAAATTTCTCGAGAAGGGCAAATATTTGGCAACACTTTTCATGCAGTTGTTAGGTAAAGGAGGTTTATTGTGAAATTGGATTAAAGACTCTAGATCATAAGAGTGAGATACAAACTAAACGATACCTACTTCTATAACCATGTACCTATGAATAAATGAAAGAAGGAGGAAAACCAGTGCTCTTTCCGCTGAATTACCAACTTTGAGAGTAAGATTTACATTGATCCTGTGATGACTGATGCTAATGTTAGATCCATATGAGTGAGCAAGTAAAGAAATCCTTTAGAGTGGAAACTGGTGTCCATCCATTAGAGCTGAGGTGGGAGAACTTTGGTTTACATTTTCTATTTTGAGGTTTTTTTTTGAAGTGCATGAGAAGCAATGACTGGTATGAATTTGTTTTATTGAGGTTTGAAAAGAATGGTAGGAGGTTCTGCTTGATCTTCTAGGTTGGCAAGCTGTATGAGATTGCATTTTAGTTTGGATGCACTTATATCTTCAGCTTTGTTTTGGTAAATACTGCTGGACATGTTAGAAGTTTGGGATGATTGTATTGGTTTTCTCGGTATACATCTGGATGTTCATGTCACCCAAATCAGTTTTAAAACTTCTGACAATATATTTGTATTTTGTGAATTAGCTGTTGCTCATGACCTGCAGGCAAACAATTCATTAATGATCAATGGCGAATTGCTAAATCAACTTTTCATTGCCAAGTGTGCAATGGTAGTTCTTAATATAGTTTGTAAAATCAAAACCTTCTATTAGGGGATGAATTGTTCAGCCACAGTTATAAATTATTGATGGATTTCTCCCAATAATGTAAATATCACTGAGAAATTGCTGCTGGAATTTATATGGTTGAGGTGGTTGCAGTTTTGACTGTGACTGTTTGGGCATTTATTCTCACTATCTAGTTATTACGTTTCTTTTCTATATATATTCACTCAGTTCTTTTTCCCCATGTTGCTCTATTCCTCTGGCTTGGTTGATTTGTTTTAATTTATAGTGCTCTGTTTATCTCTGACATCTTCTTTTTGATATCAGATTGCAAAACCTTTATGCAAATGATTGAAGAAGTTGCTGAATCTCAGCAAAAGAAAGAAGAGAACAAAGATGCCACTGCAGCTGCTGGTCTTCTCGAGAAGTTGACTGTTGAGGAAGAGAAGGACAAGAAAAGTGATGAGAAAGCTGTGGAAGAGGCACCACAGAAAGAGGAAAAAGAAAGCAAAAGTGAAGCAGATGCAGAAAAGAAAAGTGAGGAGCCTGGCTCTTCTTCAACTTAAAGAGGGTTGGAATTTATGTTTCATGTCATCAGATACATTGCAAGATGTGATGGATGTCCACATTTCTTGGCCATGTCTCGGCACATTGACACTGCTGAGGAAGTATTTGTTGCCGGTCGGACTGATGTGGGTCTACTATGAGTCATTTTGAGTCGTATGTGTTTGGCTTGAACTTGAGGTCATGTTTGAATGTCTGAGGGTTGTGTTTTTGCAGTTTGGATATGGTCAGAGATGTCCAGCAATGGTCTTGTTTTCATTTCATTTCATTTCATTTCTCAATACTACGGGGTGCAAGTTTCTGGTGATACCACCCAATGGATGCAGGGAGAAAGATATCACTTTTATAGACCGATACTCCTATTTGGTAGTCTTGGATTTCTTGTGTTATATGGTAAAAATGAGACTTGGATACTATTGTCAATTCCGGATTTTGAATTGACAGTGCATGTCAAATGGATCTTCTTCCCCTAGTGATTTGGGCAATATTCTTACGGTAAGTTGTACATTCACAAGTTTATGTTGTGTGGATGTCCTGCTCTCCAAAGTCAATGTATTTGTCCAAGTCTGTAAGAAATTATTGAGTGGTTAAAACAATTACAACATATTAGCGTCAGTCATACCTGGTACAGAACTTCAGATATGCTTTGCTAGTCAGGTAATGGATTGGTATATGTAGCATATTCAACTGTGGGAATATAAAATCTGTGGTTGGTTTATACCTGAGTGCATTGGCAAATAAAGCCCAAAATTTATGATTACTTATTGGACTCCTACCTAAATGGAAGGGCAAAGAACAACCGAAAGTGGATTAGTTATGGGCTAAGCGACCCGTACAACCTAACAAGGAGGGAAAATGACAAAAGAGAGGGACTGGTTCCACGGAAGGCTCAGCCCCCATTAGAAATAAGACAAAAGGAAAATAGAAGGCAAGCAGCAGGATTCCCAACAATAATTGGAGTTAGAGATGGCATTCAAATTATTTGTATATTTAAATCTATATATATATATATATACATGGCAAATGGCTGTTGAATTTATAAAATGTCCCTGTTCTTTGGGAGGACCTATTAAGTACAGTAATTTTTTTTAAAAAAAATATAATTCAATAATTTATACTTTTTTTTTTTCCCTAAAATATATGAATTCTGGTACTATTTGATGGACTGCAATAATAAACTGATCCTTCAAAAAATTATTAATACTCAAATAAAAACATTTTACCGCTAAAAAGTTTTTGATAGGATCAAATTACTATCTTCTTGTATATATATGTATATGAGTTGAGCAGATGCCAAAATTATTAAGGGGGAGGGAAGAGAAGAGGAGAAAAGTGAAGGTGGATGGCGATGGGCATCAAAACTGGATGAACGCACGTGACAAACATCCGATGTCACAAAAAGGCGATCATAGGGCAACCCCCACGCCCGGGAATCCAATTGCTTACAACTAGTGGGGAACCCCTACATGCAATCTCTTTTCTCTGTCTACTTATATATACATATATATATATATATATATATGTACATATTGATATGGATAATCTTTCATCTCTCACACTCACACGTTTCAACTTCAACAGATGAGGGAACAGGAGTTTAAATCAACGTCATAAAACTATAGAAATTTTATCAATACAAATAGGAAAAAAGTAACATCTAACCAAGATTTTAGAATTAGCGAGACCCATATATATCCCAATTAATTACATGAACATACACCAATGTTGAATAGTGTATAGCTAGCATTCAATCGAATGGGACACCCCCCCCACCCCTCCCCAATAAAGGTACTAACTATTTGATATAGATACCACACCTAACCCATCTTACAAACATATATGTATATATATATCTATCTTAGAATTGAATTTTATCTTTTCAAATAAATCAATAAATAAATAAACCCTGTTCAATTTTCTTTTTGGGCTTTTCAATCTTCATCAGATTCAAACTCTTCCATGCAATGTACTTGCAATTATGTTCATGGTACGGTTGGACCTCAAAACAAAATAATAATACGCCTCCAATAAAGGATTTGGTTGTTAAGGTAGCTATTCAAAATAGATATACACTTTGGTTGCTTCCTCCTATCTTTCTTTTCTTATTCATTTTCCCTTGAACCAAACAATTATTTCTCCCATAAATGTATGTGATGGGTCGTGGGAGGCTGCAAGTCATTGACACTAATTCTTTTTTATTTCACATTAAACAAAGAAGATTGTATTCACTTGGTTTGTTAAGATTTAGGGTATCCTCCTAAATGGGTATTTCAGTTCTTAAATATTATGCACGATGGCATTATGTTTTACGTATGTGTGTGTGTGTGTATATAAATGTCTATGCAAATCGTGGTGTTGAAATGATAATTATATTTTTGGTCTCCAAGTTGAGAGACTTTGAGTTTTCAAGTCGAGAAAAGGAGAGTAGGTAGTGGATTTAGGATGAACTAACGTCGTAGGATTAGCATCTTATGCTATTGGTAAACCATGCACATCACTCACAATTCCTATCTTGACTTGATTGTTCCTGTCAAATTCATCCAAAACTGAGAGGTCGGAAGTGAAAGAACAACCTATTTGCATTATAATATATATACACATGTACATATATAGGGTTCGTGGAATAATTTTGAGAAACCCATATCGGGTTTTCACCTTTTTTTTTAAAGGAAGAACTTAGTTAATTAAAGTTTAATTCAATCGGTTGGCTTTTTTTTTTTTAATTTTTTTGGAACATAGTAATTAAAATCAGGATAATCAAATCAATGGATGTACTATTATCCATTGGATAAAAGTTGATCGATTGAAATATTGAACTTTATAAATTAAAGAATTAGATTTTTTTTAAAAAAAGTTAATAATAAAATTACATTTTGAAAAGATGTGTGATAGCCAATGGGGGGGGTCCATTTTGAATAAAACTTCATGGCATAGTTCAATACATGACATGATCAATAAGAAAAAGAATTGAATACCTGCGAGGATAATATTATATATATATATATATATCTATGTTTGTTTGTATGTGTAGATGTATAAATTTATACCCATCATGGAAGAAAGAGGAATTAATATAATTTATAATATCAAAAAATTCTTGCTTTCTCAGTGACAGAAGGGACCCTAAACTGGAAAGAAGCACCGCACTACATGCCAATTTGGAAAATGACACAAAATACTCACCTCCCTCTTCAATTCATAGATAATTTTAATTTTTTATAGACGTATAGAATTATACCATTTAATTTAATTTAATTTAATTTTTTTTTAAATTTTTTTCCTATCTAACTAAATATAAACACACGTGGAAATATTTTTTAAACTAAATAACTTTATGTATAGCATGGATGGAATGAATATGTATATATATATATAAAAAAATATATATATATTACAATAAATTAAAACCCAATTGGCAAAATGATATCTTTATTATTTATATTATTAAAGGAAACCCACATTGATATTTTATTGATGTTACTTGTACAAGTTAAAAAGGTAAAGGTGTTTCAATGGAAGTACAAACTTTTTAAATGGCGAAAGGACAGCCTTACTTGAAGATTGAGTGGATGAAGAAGCAAACTAACCAGAGCTTATTACTTCTTTGCCCCAGATATATGTAAAAGAATACAAACAAATTCATTTAATTAATTAATTAATCCATTATTAAACATATTAATTAATCCATTAGTTAAAGAACACTATAATAATATATATTTAATTGACATAATTAGGATTGTAAGTCATTGGTGGCAGCCGATAGTTGCTTAATGCATGGGATTTTGCATGACAAATAAGGAGACAGATGAATAGGTGAAAAGTAGGTTAGGAATTCACCAAAACAATTGGCAAGATAAGCAAGCAACTAGTATTGATATTTCAACTTTAATATATATATATATATATATATATATATATATGGGGTTTATGAATATCTTATGATTCTGGGTTAAAAAACAAATAGTTAAATAACATTGAATTATTTTTATACCATGTTAATTTAAAAATGAATAATAGTGTAAAATTATTTTAAAAATTAATTTCACTACTTAATCACAAATACCATGTGACATCTATATCAATATGTAATAAGTTTGTACATTTTATAATTTTTTTTTTAAAGATTACAAGTTGATATTTTTTTTCATTAGTTATTAAATAGTTTGAAAAATAATTTCTAAAAATAATGAAATTAATATTATATTTTGTTTTCGATATCATTATAATAATTTCATGAATATTAAAAAAATTATATAAATAAACTTATTAATGAAAATTACATACATACATACATTGAAAGATATGTCATGATGATGAATACATATATATATATATATATATGATATTTAATTATTCTAAAGATAAAGCTACTTTATAAGTTCAAATTTGCTACATCATCTCCAAAGGAGGTGAAACATCAATTATTTTGAAAATCTTGAATGGAGGATTTATATGTCTTTTCATTAATAATAATAATAATATTATTATTATACAATTGAATCACATTTGATATATTGTTCCAAAAAACTTCACTTCCCCATCTCTGTCATAGTGGGACATATCATCCCAATGCATGTCTTCTACTTATACCAGAAGGGTGGGATTAACAATTAATCTACAAGAAAAAACCTTACTTCTGCAAACCATGGAACTAAAAGCAAACAATCCTCTCTCTGTAAATAGCATATTTTAAGATTCCTGACTAACTTATCGACTCCAATTTCAAGGTTTATCCAAACAAATAATATTTATACACACACAAATATTCAGTACATATATATATATATATATCTATACACATACAGATATTGAAGACAAGGAGTAAGGAGAAGGCATTGAATGCATTTTGCAACTTCTTTGGACGCACGCAGTATTTGCCTCCTCTTTCACTGCTACTTATTTCTGTTCACTCCCTACATTCGTCTATTCTTATTCTCTTTCTTCTTTCTCTATATATCTTCTCATTCGTACCTTTCTTTCTCTTCCAATCTCCTCCCCTCCCCCCCTCTCTCACTCTAAGGATAAAAGACCATGAACCCATCTCAGGAGCTTGTGGAACAGGGAATATCTCCACAGGTACTCTCTTCTTTTCTTCTTCTTTCTCCATAGATCCACGAAGCTCTTGCCTTTTTCTACTCTAGTGTTACGTTAAATTTGACGGAACTGCTATAAAAATGTTATCTTGCTCTTTTATTTTCTGTAGTTTTGATTTTGTAAAAGAGGCTTTGAGTTATGTGAGATTTAATGGGGTTCTGGGCAGTTGCATTTTTGCTTCATGGAAGGAGGATGTTTTCATGTGGGCTTTCCCATTTCCAATTTTTCTGTGTAAATGTCTTCACTATTAGCTTAAACGGGTTATCCCAGAACAAATTTCAGTGACACATTAGCAGTTGTCTATCAAGAAGGAAACTTTAGCATGCCTTTGTTTCTCAGTGACTGATAAACTCTGAAGTCTGAAGCTAATTTCAAAATTTTGCTCACTTTTCTTAGCTAGTCCAATTGCCTGTTTTTCTGTATTCTTTGCGGGGAAATTTTGATGAAATGATTTAATCATTTTGGGATAAAAGAAACTTGATTCTCTCATATTTTTGAGTCAGTTCATGTGATTAACTTCATGGAATATGGTGAATATGATACTCTGCTGGTTTCACCTTTAACAATGCTCAAGCTACTGCCTAGTTCTGTTAAAAAAAAAATTCAAAAGTAGTGAAAAGAATAAAGAGAGTTTCTTAAAGCATCTTTATATAATTTCCTTCTTGTTGTGTGTTCCTGGCATAGATGAATTCTGCTTCTGACCCATAGTACAGAATTGATAACATTACACTGCTTGTTCTTTTTTATCTTTTACTTGAAATGAGTGTGTGAAATATAACAATGACTCGGTGCCATGAATCAGAATTTGAAGAGGGTATCTTGTACAACCGTGATTACATTGGCTTATCAAAGTCTTGGAGTGGTTTATGGAGATCTTAGTACCTCTCCTCTATATGCTTACAAGACTACCTTCTCTGGGAAATTGAGCCTCCACGAGGACGATGAGGAAATCTATGGCGTTCTTTCTTTCATCTTCTGGACATTTACTCTCATTGCTCTCTTCAAATATGTTTTCATTGTTATGTCAGCTGATGATAATGGTGAAGGTAAAGCTTTCTCATTATATTATAGACTTAATTATCGCTTTAAAATGTGATTACAATGAAGATTAGTTTTGTTCATTGTTTAGTTCAAACTTTTCTTTGAACGAAAGAGCTACTGAGCTGTTATGCCAATGATGCCTCATTTAGCTTTGCTCTGGGTTTTTCTTGTTCCTTAGTAGTCAATAGGCATAACCTCGTACGGAAAGCTGCAGTTAATAGCAAAAGGTTTTATTAATTTGAAGCTCAATGGCTGCAGATTTGGACAAGGAAGAAACACAGCTTATCGATGTCAACTTTTCACTTATGGTGCAGGTGGTACCTTTGCTTTGTACTCCCTTCTGTGCAGACATGCTGAATTAAGCATCCTACCAAATCAGCAAGCTACAGATGAGAAATTATCTACATATGCCACAGCAGGATCCACAGATACGCATCAGAGTTCTGCTTTAAAGTCTTTCTTTGAGAAGCACCCAAGATCGCGGAAAGGACTATTAATCTTTGTTCTGTTAGGCACCTGTATGGCGATTGGTGATGGAGTACTAACCCCTACAATATCAGGTTGTTAAAAGCAGCATATGAGAAATATTGGTTTCTTTACAGTTCTTTGTTCTAGATATTCTCTGCTTTTCACTCAACTGATCTTTTAATCTTTCTTTTCCAGCATCCTTCTTAATGTGACATCAATCTTGAGTAGGCTAGTTTATCTTCTCGTTGACATTCTTGAGTAATTTTGTTTTCAGTTCTTTCAGCAGTTTCAGGAGTCAAAATTAAGATCCCAGAACTACATGAGAGTAAGTACAAAATTCATAATATGTCACCCATAAATGAGCATAAGGCTACTAATCTTATACTCAGTTTTTTTCTTCTTTCAGATTATATTGTTGTCATCTCTTGCGTCATTTTAGTCGGGCTTTTCTCACTCCAGCATCATGGAACGCATAGAGTTGCTTTCATGTTCGCTCCAATTGTCACAGCATGGCTTCTTTGTATTAGCAGCATCGGAATATACAACATCATCAAATGGAATCCACACGTAGTCCGTGCACTTTCTCCTGCTTACATGTTGAAGTTCCTCAAAAGCACTGGGGTTGAAGGATGGGTGTCGTTAGGAGGAGTGGTTCTCTCCATCACAGGTTCCTCAGACTTCCCATGAATTAATTCTGGTTTACTTATGCTAACTGGATTAGTTAATTGATTTAGGTTCTTTTCAAATTCTGTCTAGGTGTCGAAACAATGTTTGCTGATCTGGGTCATTTCTCTTCACTTTCAATAAAGGTAATTCTACACACTACTTAACAAGTTGACTAGCAATGTCCCTTGCACAAGAATGAATCTAGACAAACTTTGGGCATATTTTAATCTTCATCCTGAAGTTGCAACATGGGCTATTCAAATCCAGGTTGCCTTTACATTTCTGGTATATCCATGTTTAGTTCTGGCATACATGGGCGAGGCAGCTTTCCTCTCAAAGCACCATGAAGACATACAGAGGAGCTTCTATAAAGCCATACCGGGTAAGAGCTTATCAAAACACCAATAGATAACTTTATTCTTTGCTTTAGTATTGATGTTTCTTTCTCTATGCAGAAGCAGTCTTTTGGCCAGTTTTCATCGTGGCCACTTTTGCAGCTGTGGTTGGAAGCCAGGCTGTAATATCAGCTACGTTTTCAATCATAAGCCAATGTTGTGCTCTAAATTGTTTTCCCCGGGTAAAGATTGTTCATACCTCGAGCAAAATATATGGGCAGATATACATTCCAGAGGTCAACTGGATGTTGATGTGCCTATGTTTGGCTGTAACAATTGGATTGAGAGACACCAACATGATGGGTCATGCCTATGGTATGAACATCATCCGTTGAATAAATCAGCAAACTTTTATTTGTTTTTCTTTTCAGAATATCTGGAGAGATGATTATGAACCAAAATGGTTTCTTTTCTGGATTTGTAGGGCTGGCAGTCACTACTGTTATGTTCGTGACAACTTGCTTGATGGCACTGGTGATGTTAATTGTGTGGAAACAAAGACTAATCAGTATAGTTGCATTTCTTGTGTTTTTTGGATCAATAGAATTGCTTTACATCTCAGCATCCGTCTGCAAGGTACCAGAAGGAGGCTGGATTCCCCTTGTGCTGTCTTTGATTTTTATGACTATAATGTACATATGGAACTACGGAACTACGAAGAAACATGAATTTGATGTCGAGAACAAGGTTTCAATGGACAGAATAGTCTGTTTAGGGCCTAGTCTTGGAATGGTTCGTGTCCCTGGAATCGGACTTGTTTACACTGACCTGATAACTGGAGTTCCAGCTGTTTTTGGACACTTTGTCACCAACTTGCCTGCATTCCATCAGGTGCTAATTTTTGTCTGTGTTAAATCTGTTCAAGTCCCCTTTGTCAGTGAAGAAGAACGGTTGCTGATAAGCAGGGTAGGCCCGAAGGAGTATGGCATGTTCAGGTGCATTGTGAGGTATGGTTACAAGGATCTGCAGCAGGAAAACTATGATTTTGAGAATAAATTGGTGAATGGAATAGTAGAATTTGTCGAAAAAGAAGAAGATATTGCTTCCAAGACAACTGTTGAATCTTGGGAGTTTGGAGACTTGAAGACATTAACAGACTCCAATCTTAAGGTGATTGAGCAGTCTCTCCATGATACTGAAGTGATCAAATCCAGTAGTAGGAATTCAAAGGATTCTCCCATTAAAGATGAGTCTCATCACATACTGAAAGCCAAAGAATCTGGTATTGCTTATATTCTTGGGCATTCTTATGCAAAGGCACAGAAGTCATCTTCCATCTTCAAGAAATTTGCTATAGATGTTGTATATGCTTTTCTGAGTACAAACTGTCGAGGCCCTGATGTTGTCCTCAACGTTCCACATACTTCTTTGCTCGAAGTTGGCATGATTTACATCGTGTAACTTTCTGCTGAAACAGTCATACATGTTGCTGAACAGGAGACTTGCTTACGAGAAAGATCTAACAGAGAGAAAGGGAGCAATGCTGAGTAGTGACATGCTGGAAATGGAGAGTTTTCTGCAGTTTTTTGGATTAGACTTTGTATGTAGGCATGGAAGATGTTTTTACATAGATCTAAAGAGACAGTAGAACTAACATTTTACTGTTAAGTTGTAAATTCTGATTCTTGTTAGGATTTGTATCTCCAAACACTTGTATATGGAAGTGGAAGCATTCTTGCAGAAAGAAATCTTCAACGAAAATTGTATATCTATCTCTCATACACCAAAATCAATAATCCTTTCACCACCAACTAAAAGAAAAAAAAAAAAGAATATCAAATTAGTTTTCTAAAACTTGTTATTTATTATAATTTAATTCTTAATATTTTTTAATTACAATTTATTTCAAACATTAAGTTCCTTTTATTTCTTAATAAATAGAAAAAACTCAAAAACAGTTAGATCGTATTGGAATATTTTTAAAAATAGTTTAAAAAATAATTTTAATTAATTAATTTAAATTAATAATAAATTAAATTCATTTTTTAATTTTTTAAAAAATATTTTAATATAATTTAACTATTTTAGTTTTTGTTTTATTAAGAAATAGAAGAAAACTGAATACTTAAATCAAATGAAAAACATCAAAAATGGTATTATAACGGAAAAAAAAATTAAGAAACAAATTATAATAAATGTCAAATTATAAAAACTAATTTAATAATTTGACCCAAAAAAAGTTAAAATACTCCGGTATAAAAAAAAAAAAAAAAAAAAAAAAAACTTTATCTTGAGAATGATTATATTCTTGGGCCTTCAAGAATTGTATGCAAAAGTTTTGCACATTAAAAATGTAATGTACATTTAGAATTCTATTTCGGAAATACCAACTAAATCATTAACAAAAATGTTATACATATATTACCATAATTGTTTTTATAAAGTTGCTGAGGATGGACATTTGGAGTAACCCACGTTGATAAAAATGTATTGCAAGAGACTGAAGTAGTAGGAGCAGCAGGTGTCATTTTAAACACAAACCACAAGGAAAGAGACAACAGGGCCAGTTGTGAATTTATGAGGAAGGAGTCTTGAGCCCATCAGTTGGTAAAACATCATGGGTTACGGGGCTAGATTGGGCCTACACGATTAAAGGAATCTTTTTACTTCTGGTCTTCCTCTTTTGATTTGCTCGGGTCAATCAAATTCAATCCCTCAATTTTGTCTCAAATGAAAAACTCACATAAAGTACAAACATCACATAATTCATCTCTTTCTTTCTATTATGATGAAATCAACTCAGGAGAAGAAACATTATAATTTGCCCATGAATTTCCTTTCCTTTTTTTTTTTTTTTTGGGGTCAGTCATCAGCTAGGTAGTAGTTGGCCTGGAGATTGCCTAAGAAGTAGGGTATCCAACTTGGTTAAAGAAGGGTGGGGAGAATGGGTAACGGGGGGGGGTCCTCTCATATCCCAAAGCTGGAACAAAGACTTAGAATAAAAGGACTTTGCCCTAATAACTGCCCCAATAAGCTACTGTCTTTTATACTGACAAGTGATTTTGGACCATTAAAAAATTAATAATTTATTCTTTTCAAATCTCTCTCTCGAGACACCGTAGATTCTCTCTCCCCATATAAACCATTCTTTTCTCTTACAGAGAGACTTGGAGAAATAATGGATCATATCTAGACCTGCAAATTGCCCCTTGAATTTAAGGTCTGACAAGACATGAGGGAATCGAGCAACCTACACCACCCTTTTCTTTTCTTTTTCGCTATCAACCTCTTGAGCTGCTACAATGGCTTTTTCCCTTCACTGTATATAACTCTAATTCAACTACCATGCAAAGCAAACAAAACACATAATATTTCTAATTCTAGTTATGGAAATATATTCTATAAAACTAAATCAAAGGTGATTTTTGGAACAATAAATAAAATAATCTTCGTAATTTGCTAGAAAAGTAGGAGTCTCGACTAAATAATTTCCTAGCAACCAATTAAAAAGCTGCTCGGGCAAGTAATTATCAATTGAGTGTGACTACAAGTTTCAAATATCTACCCTAAAAAAGCCAGATCTAGAAGAAACCTGAAATTCCCATCTTTTCTTTTATACAGTAAGGTAGAACTACATGTAAAAATAAAGAAACGTAAAAAAAAAATAAAATAAAATAAAGTAAAAAACGGGAAATCTTATTCGGGAGGTAGGCTGTAATTATCAAAGCAGTTTCTTTTTCTTCAAATTTCCACTCTTTCACCGCCCTTCAATTCCCCTTTCTTTACCTTTTTTTTTTACCTTTTCTTCCGCATTGCTTCACATGCAATCAAAATAATACCAAAGTGCTCCACAACAGTCTTTAAAAATTAAAAAATAAAATCCACCCACAACAATCAAAACTTGGACTCCGGAAGATCTTGCAAAAAAATTAATCAACTCAAAAAAATATTTGCAGTTGGCAATTTACAATCAATCATGTCTTAAACTTCTCGTTTAGGATTATGCTGAAGACCACATGCATGTAAAAAAGATGAAGAAAACGGCTTCTTCCATGTGTAAAGAAAGAAGTTCAATTCACTTCCATTAGGAACACGACACCCTTATATTTATTAAGGTCAAATTTTATTATAATCAAATAATAATAAATACCTAACCTGCCTTCCTACAGACAACTACTACACAGTAGCAACCTTTTTCTGTGCCAGCAAACCCACAAATTTCATGTCAATTTTTGCAAACTAAGAGAACAGCTAACATTAACACATCGCAACATATAACAGGACAAAATTTTCTAAATGCCAAAAACATCCCTGGGCGAAACAACTTATGCCATGTCCTATCATAGCCATCACCAGCATATCATAGGGCATTCTGAGAGTAACAAGACCGGGGCTTAGGTAAGAATACCTTACTTCAAAAGTAAAACAAGGAATAAAAAGGAGAAGGACGTAATAAATCGAAACCACTCCACTCCTCCCATCATCATCCTTCCAGGGTAGCACAAGAGTAGAGGAAAATATGTCACTAGAAGATGATGAGTCAGAGATCACCTGCTTGAAGAAGGAGCTCCTAGTTTCTCTCGCAAAGAACAACGTTCTAGAGAAAGATAATCAGGAACTACGACAAGAAGTAGCCCGTCTTCGAGCACAAATAAGCTCCCTTAAAGCACACGATAATGAGAGGAAATCCATGCTCTGGAAGAAATTACAGAACCCCAATGAGAGCTGCAACACAGATGCAACTCAACAGAAAACATCGGATTTTGTTAAAATTTCTGAACTGAGGCGTGAAATAGAGAATTCGAGTCCACAGCCAAATTTCCAAGATTTAGCAGCAAAGAAGGAAAGGGCATCTAAAATACCAAAACCACCGCTAAAGCCACCTGCTGCCATCACCACATCTATCAAGGAGGTAAACGAAAATGAAAGTAAAGAACCATCAATACCAGTGCCGCCACCCCCACCATTGCCATCTAAATTGTTAGTTGGGTCTAAATCTGTGCGCCGGGTGCCTGAAGTAGTGCAGTTGTATCGCTTACTAACAAGGAAAGATTCTCACCTGGAGAACAGGAACAATCATTCAGCAAATCCAGCACCGGTATTCGCCAAGAACATGATTGGAGAAATTGAGAACCGCTCCAGTTATCTTTCGGCTGTAAGTATAGCAGCAACTGCACCTTTTATATTTGTTTCTTATCCAGCAGAAACTCCCAGTAACAATAAGATGTGACATACAGATTAAATCCGATGTAGAACGAAAGAAAGAATTCATCAATTTCTTAATCAACGAGGTGGAGTCTGCAGCCCACAGAGAGATATCTGAAGTTGAGACATTTGTCAAGTGGCTGGACAAGGAATTATCTTCGCTGGTAGATGAAAGGGCAGTTTTGAAGCATTTCCCACAATGGCCAGAAAGAAAAGCAGATGCCTTGAGGGAAGCTGCTTTCAATTACCGGGACCTGCAGAACCTTGAATCTGAGGTTTCATCATTCGAGGACAACCCAAAAGAATCTTTAGTGCAGGCACTGGGAAGGATTCAAGGATTGCAAGACAGGCGAGCATGTATAAACTATATTACTAAAACTTTCTATTTTCATTCAATGGTATGTATTAATTGCATTATTAAATATGAAATTTACAGGTTGGAGGAAAGTGTAAATAATATGGAAAGAATGAGAGACAGTAAAAGCAGCAGATACAGAGAAATGCAGATTCCCTGGGAATGGATGCTGGAGACAGGGCTAATTGGTCAGGTAATAGAAGTTAACTGTTATAGTACAGACCATAAAGGATGACGATGAGATTAACAACAATAATACTAGTGATTCTAGTGAGAATAACAGTAAAGCCAATAGAACAAATTTTTTCGAACTAAAAACAACACCGTATGCAAGACCTTGAAGAGACAAATTGCATCAATAGCAGAAGTAAGAAACCCAACTGCCCCTTTCATCTTGAAGTTGCAATTAACGGAATTAACTGCTTCATGAAACTAACCTCCGTAGGAAGTTCTCTCCAAGCACAAACTAGGAGAGGTATACACAACTCATGAGAGATACAGCAGCATTCACCATTCCTCAACTAAAATCACAAACCATAACAGGTCCACATTTAGGGTTTAGTTTCCTCTGATAACAATACCTGATTGTTAAACAAAGATATAGTATCACAATCATGTTCATCAAACGTCAAAATCTGCTAATTGTTCAATCTAATTTTTAGAAACAGCACTCCACCCTTTTTGCAATTATTATTATGTACTTCAAGTCCTATCTTCATAAACATTGCAGATGAAATTAAGTTCATTGAGGTTAGCCAGGGCATACATGAAGAGAATAACCAAAGAACTGCAATCAAGCAGATGCCCAAGTGAAAGAAATCTCATGCTTCAAGGGGTTCGATTTACTTACCGAGTCCACCAGGTAGTGTCAAACTATTCAGAATTAAAATTCCTATATATCAGTCTTGCTAATGTTAACTATCATAACATTCAGTTTGCAGGTGGTTTTGATGGAGTAACAATACGTACATTTGAAGAGCTGAAGAAAGTCGGGATGGGCATGCACAAACAATAGCATGTTGCTTAAGTGGTTAAGACGTGTATAAATTATATGTTATTAGAAGTAAGATAAAAGGAAAGTGGGAAAAAATTTATTTCTGCTCTGGCCTGAGAGAAACATTCACGTTTTAGCAATTTATCCACCCTTCCCCAATGAGCGAATGTAATGCACAGTTAAAAAATTATTAGCAGCAAAGGAAAGAAGAATATTATTATAAAGCACAAGCTAGCTACAACTGACCCTGGAATCACAAAGGGTAAGATGAGGATACATATCCTAATACAGGTGCACACAAAAAGATGAACCATTATGCTAATTTCTTAGCTTGTCTAATACTAAATGAAACAAAGGTAAAAGAAGAGAATAATAGCATACGATCTTCATTAATATCCTAATGTTGACAAACCAGACAACTACAAATTTAGGACCCCAAAAACAATCATAAACTAAAATAAATAAAGTCTACTACCTATGTTCCTTTCTATCACTTGAAAGATTAAGAGGAGAAAACAATTTGATCCTTTTCGTATGCAATTAGGGACCCGGTCGACTTACTTGAAATTCAAACTGTCAACAACCTTGAATGATGGAAACGTTAACAATGTTCCAATGCTTGTTGAAGAGAATGCTAATGCTTGGTTGCTAGAGAAAACAATGTGCAACCTGTAACTATCATCACCGACAACTAGCACTAGTTAAGAAAATAAAAACTACCCATAACAGCACGTAATCTCTCACTCTAATATTGATCTAAAAAGTGAAGGACTGATAGAACTCAAAGAGATATGTCCAAACTTGCAACAAAAACAACGGCCTATTAGCACTAACAACCAGCATCTACCAGTAAGGGCCTAATCTAATTAACCACAAAGTACATTGTCCTTCCCAGCAGAATTAATATAAAACATGTATTTTCTAACACATAACAAAATGAATAACATCAAACCATCTAGCATTCAATCAATCTAATGCCAAAGGCACTAATGACATACGGTATCAGCAAAGTTGGTTATCCAATTTAAACATTAGCAAAATATACCAAGCACCTCAGAAAATATAACCAACTGTCTCGGTACAAATCAAACAATGCCTGAACTAAACTAACGAAAAGGGACACAAAACCCCGTGAGAGGAGCTCCGGACCAGAAACAGCAGCAGAAGTTACTTCGACCTCTGCCTCATCTTTCGTCGCTTCCTCTTCAATCTCCTCATACGCTTCTTCTTCCACTGCAAACAAGAATAATGATTTTAGCAACAATTGCTGAAACATTTTAAACATTAATTTCTTCAAAGAAAACAAGAAGTTGCTTTCAGTTCCGATAGTTTTTCTGGGACGAAAAAATGATCATATCGCAATTGATCTTTTGGACTGACATTACAGTCCTTACCTTAGCTCTCATGGTGACGCAGCTAAGAATAGACGCTTCCTTGACTCCTTTATGTCCTTCTCGAATGCAATGCAGAATTGTTAAATGTGGATTCCACAGAACCTGAACACAAACCCTAATTATATTCGGGTTGGGTAATATACGAGCCCGATCGGTTCGGGTTTATGTTCGGTCCACTTTCATCCTACTGAGTTTTTATTATTTGAATATTTTTTTAATGATTCTCAATCTTATATTGTGGAATTCTATAAAAAACCTCTTTTATTCGAATAACTTATAAAGTAAATACACATTTAATTCAATTAAAAGCAATGTAAATACTCTGAGAAAATAATAAATATTGATATCATATATTAAAAAGTTTAAATAAATAACGCTATGTTATGACTTTTTATTAATAAATAAAAAAATAATTATTATATAAATTATTACATTAATTTTTTTAGTATTTAGCAATTATTTAGTACCTAATTTGTAATCAACTAAAAATTATATTGATATTTAGATAACTTTAAATTATATTTTTATATTTCTAAAATTTAAATAAATAATTATTAATATATTATAATAATATCGGATAGAAAAAAACTCTTATACTATTGGTAAATGACCAGATTGAATTAAATAGAGAGTTTGTGTTAGAGATAGTCTTGTGATGGATGTTTCTTAGGTTGTCAATTTTTTTTAAGGATTAAATATAATTAAGAATTAAATTAATTATTTTTTAAAAAAATCGAGATGAGTCAATAAAGATGAAAGTGAATATGTAACGACCTTAGAATTTCTAATGAGATAAATTATAAATTAAATGTGGAAGCGAAATAATTAGTTAGAGTTTACATTCTTTACACAATAACTTAAAGTACAAAATAGTGTTACGGGAATTATATTTTTTAAAGGAAATATAAAAATTAAGAAAATAAACGAAAAATAAATAAAACTAATATCTTACTCGCAGCTCTCTTATGTATCAGACTTTGTATCTTTATCCTCTTAATCTAAAATGGTTAAATAAATAATGAGTTACACTAATCTAGTAAAAATATCACACTACTCATCGACACAGAAATGAAGGTTGGTAGACAAATAAAAAACAACTAATGGAACTATTAATTAAATAAATTTATTTATCATAAACGAAATATTTTACCATATATTTACCGTACTGAAATTTACAAAACAAATTATAGAGACAATAATATTACACAGATTATGATTTCATATATAATCGATTTGAACAATTTTATCTTTTTATTAGCCTACTGGTATTCATGGAGGGTTTATAGGGATGTCTCCACAACGCATGAACCTTTTCCTTTAATATTTCAAATTAACAAGTTGTCCCCATACCTCGTCCGGTATGAGCACCAAACTACTAAACTTCGATACTCCGTCCGGTATGAGCGCCAAATTACTAAACTTTGATACCCCGTCCGGTATGAAGCGATGTTCACGGTAGAGTTCCTTATATACCTGGTCCGTCCACAATCTCTCAGGATATCCAGTAAGGCTGTCGTTTTATCCATCCACTTAATCACACAATTTTTTATTTTCCTTTAATCTCCATTTTCCCCAATTCATCCGTAAATACATAAAATAACTAACAAATGCATTCAAAACTATGAAATCGATCAATCAAATACTATCATGCATTCAAACCATAAAAACAATCAACAGAAATAACAATAGATAATTTTTTATTCTAACTCCATTAGTAACCCGTAATTAATTATGGATCTTTTTTAAATTGTACAAAATATTGTATTATTGTTAATTTGACTTCAATTCCATAACAAAGAATAGATTGAGGGATTCTTACACAATTCGATGCTCGAAAAGTGAAACTTGTTGACTGCGCTTATTGGCGGTCCTCGAATTTTTCAAAATTTTATTCGGGGATTAAAACGCACTACAAGTACCTATAAATATCATAAAAAATCTAAAATCAGTGTCAGGACCCCTTTTTGGCCAATTTCTTAATTCCAGCACGGCGGCTTCGCTGTGCTCTGGCAACGGCATTATCGCCCGCGGTGGCGGTCTGCCTCGGGTTGGCTATTTTCGGCAGGTTTTACATTAATCCATGCGAGAAAATATGTTAAAAGGCCTTTGTTGGCCCAAAAAAAATGAAAAATTAAAACTCACCGGCGACGGGGCTCTCCGGTGTGGTGGCTCCACCGACTCACTTTTGTGGTTGAATGTTTCGCTTTGGTCAACCTGTAGAGAATGAAACAGTGATTACAAAGGTGGAAGAATTTCACAAAACGAGAATCAGAAAAGGCATCATCGGATGCGATTTTTGAAATTTTTCGCTGCGGCATTTGTAACGGCTCCAGAAATTTAAAATGAAATGTGTATTAAAAATATCAAATGCGGAAGTGAAGTCAAAATTTCGATTAACATCCCTTACACTAAAACCAAAAATGTGCTCACAAAATATAAAAAATCAAACTAACTAAAGGAGAAACTCGAAAGTAAAAGCTATGAATATGATTATGGGGTCTTTAGGCGTCCCCTTCGTCGTCCTCCTGCGGAATGGACTCGGGAACAATGTCTTCCTGATCTGAAATGATTAAATAAGGAATGAGCTACACTAGCCCAGTAAAGACATCACGATATCTCACCGTCACGGAGATAAAGGTGGGTAGAAAACACAAAGAGACCAATAGAGCATAATTTACAACAAATCCTTTTATCAATAATAAATCCTTTACCATCCACTTACCTCGGTGAAATTCATAAAACAACATACGAAAGCAATAACATTATTATCATCATGAAATCATATAAACTGTATAACATAATACTTATCACGCCTTTTGTAATTCAATCATTACACAACATATTTTCCTCATTTACCAGCCCACTAGTATCCATGGGGATCCATAGGGGTCTCGCTACCCGTTAACCCTTAACACTTGAAATCAGATTCCAGGGCCGTCCCCATACCCCGTCCCGTATGGGCGCTAAAACTATAAACCTCATTACCCCGTCCGGTATGAGGGTGAAACGGACCGTCCCCATATCCCATCCGGTATGGGCGCCAAAACACATAAGGTCTCCATACCCCGTCCGGTATGAGAGACCACAATCCCGGTAGGGTTCCCTATGGACCCGGTCTGTCCACCATCTCCCAGGATATCTAGTTAAGCTGACCACATTATACAATTATTAATCTACATAATCTTTCATTCTCATTTTCCTCAGTCAGCATCATCAATTCACATACAAACAAGCAAAACAGTAATTTATACCAAACAGACAACATACAGCATCGGTATCTCAGTCATTCAACCCATAATCAATAAAACAGTAAAATATGCACACGAAACTATAAAATGAAAACATCAAACCTCATACTGCATTTAAAACTGTAAAATAGGCCAACTAACAGTTAACCGACAAACACACTAGACTCGGGCTCCATTAGCGACCTTAAGCAATTTCACACATTCGTTGATTCAAGAAATGCCGTTTTATCATTATTGAACTTTAATACCGTGATAGGAAATAGGGTGATGGGTCCTTACTCGTTTCGGGGTCCGAACACGGCTTCACAGTGCTCCTACAGGCTGTCCCTAATTTTTCCTGAATTTTTTTTCGGAGAACTGAAACACACTACTGGTACCTGCACGTGTTCCAAAAAATTCCAAATTAGGCCCAGGGCCCCTTTTTGGCCAATATCGCAATTCCGGCACGGCGGCTCCGCCGTGCTCCGGCGACGGTGCCGCCGCTTGCAGCGGTGATTCGCCTCGATTTGGCCGTTTTCGGTCGAATTCGGCCACACTTGCATCGGTTCTTGCGATAAAACAATCCTAGGGCCCTCGGGGGGCCAAAAAATTACGAAAAACCGAAGCTTACCGGCGGCGGTGCTCTCGGGTGCGGCGGCTCTCCGGTGAGGTTTGTGTTTTGGTGATTCGGCTCCGATCAACCTGTAGAGAAAAGAATGGTGATCACGGTGATATAAAAATTGCATCAAACGGAGGCCGGGAAGGGCCTCATCGGAGGCAAAAACTGAGGAGGGGCGCGGCGGCGCCGCTGGGTTTCAGCCGTATTTTTTGGCCGTTTGGCCGGGATTTTGACTCCGATTTGGCCACAGGGGAAATCAGCGTGAAAAAACGAGTTGGGGGTATGAAATTTACCTCGATCGGCGGTCAGAAATCTCCCCGGTGCTGCGGCGGGTGGCGGCGGCCGGCTTCTCCGGCGTCTGGTTCGTCTTCTCCGGCGAGGGCAGGCAGCTAGGGTTTTTATGGTCAGGTGTGGGGGTTCTATTTATACCATTTTGCCTTTTGATCTCAGCCGTCCATTTTGATTTAATCTGGGCCGTTCGTTTTTGATTGAATCTGGGCCGTCCGATCGCGCGTACGCGGATCACCAACGTGGCCCGTCCCCGGTCGACGTGGTTTTGCCACGTGGTAGGTCCTGGTTGGCCAGGACTGCTGACTGGGTCTGCTGACGTGGCTGCTGACGTGGCGCTTTTTTTTTTAACCTAATATAAATATTTAATAATAAAATAATAAATTTTTTTCCCACATTTTCCGGGCGTTACAACATTGCCCACGATTTTCAGCTAATCTGTCGGTCTTTTGGCTCCAATTTGGTAATGGAGGTGTTTAAAATTGAATTTCGAGCAAATAAATAAATTTTTTCCTCTTTTGGCTTTCAGAAGTGGCTATGGCGCAGCGGGGGGTGGCGGTGGCTGGTCTTCTTCTCCGACGAGGGTGTCTGGCGGTTAGGATTTGGGTTTGGTGTGAAGAATGTTATTTATACCCGTGCTATTTTAATCTGAGCAGTCCATCGCGTTTGATTTAGACCGTTCGATCGCGATTAAATAGGAACTAGATCTAGATAGTTGATCGCGTTTAAATATAACCGTCCGATTGCGTATCAGGAGCACGCTCATCTAGGTCGTTCGTGCACGCGGGAGCGGATCTGGGTCGTCTGATCGTAGGTACGCGGATCGCCCGCGTGACACCACGTCAGCATTCGTTGTCACGCAGCGCATTCTGGTTTGTTGGAGCTGCTGACTGGGCATCATACATGGCACAACTTTCTTAAATTATATTTTAACCTTCAGTTTTTGATTTTTCTTTTAAAAATACTTACATAATCCAAATTTTCACCCATTTTTTTCTCAAAATTATTTTTAGTTTCATCTTCCTTCAAATTTCTTTCATTTGTACACTAAATTAAAATTAAAAAATTTTAAAAATTATATTTATAAATTAATTTAAATTACATAAAAAATTAATTTGGGTATTACAGAATAACATATAAATGAGGAAATGATAGTATGATTATAAGAAGTTAGAATTTTTGACTGGTCATGTATATCTATGAAGAGAATTTGTATTATTATCTCACAAAATCTTGCTTGGTGAAGATAAATTTAACAAAAAATATTTAACGAGGAGTGAGAATTATCTTTTAAGAAAAACAAGAGGGAGAAAATTTGTAGGTTCCCAAAGGAGGGTTATTATGTGTATTTTTTTGTAATAAATTTTTTATTTTTATTACAATATAATA
>NW_019014690.1:4504533-4519601 GCF_000150535.2 Carica papaya | reverse complement strand
AGAGAAACAACATCATTCAGGGTTTCCATTGGTCCAGTTCCCAGTCAAGGAGATGCCTACACAGTGGGACTCCCCATCTCCAGTCAAAGAGGTTAAATCACGCTAAAACCTCACCTTCAACCAATTGCCAATACACCAGATACGGTCATCCAACAGACCACCAAGTTGGCCCATAGATTGAGAATCCTTTCCAAGTCCCAGGAGGAAGGAGTCCTAGGAACCCTGTAATACTCCTCACGACTCTTTTCTACAAGGCATTATTATAACTTTTGAAAATTTTCGTGTGCATTTTCAAAAGTATATATAAATTTTATTTTAATAAATTACTAACCTTATCATTTTTAGCTTTAAAAAAACTTTTAATAAATATTAATTTTTTTTATACAACATATTAAATATTTATTCTTACACTAAATAAAAATCGAATATCTCATAAAAAAGTTGTAACACTCGAAATTTTTTTTTTTGTAATTTAAAATTTTATCCTAAATGTAATAAAATAATTTTTCAATTTATTTTTATTTTTATTTTAATTTAGAGTAAAAAAATAAAAAAAAATTGATAGAGAATTTAATTGAAAATAATTTTGGAAAAAAATGTAAAATTTTGGGTTTTAGGGGTATTTTTAAAAGAAAATTTAGAAAACTGATGTCAAAACGTAATTTTGGAAAGTTTCGCTACGTCAGACGCTCAGTCAACATGCCTAGTGAATAAGGACGCGCCGCATGGCAGCGGACGCTGATTCGGTGCCACGCAGGAGGCCAAGCGGGCGATCCGCTTGCCCGTGATCGAACGACCCAGATCCGTTCCTGCGCGCAAGGACGATCCAGTTGCGTTTCCTCCCCACACGTGATCAGACGGTCAGATTTGAACGCGATCGAAAGGTCCAGAGTGGATCGTGATAGACGGTCCAGATTCACTCCCTATTTAATCGCGATCGGATAGTTCAGATTAAACGCGATGGACGGTCCAGATCAAAAGCGGACATATATAAATAACTCATATCCGCACTAAACCCTAATCTTAGCCGCCAGAACCCCTTGACAGAGAAGACAACCTAGCCGCCGGGGAGCCGACCGCCGCCACCCGCTGCCGCACCAGAACACTTTCCGATCGCCAAAAAAGATAAAAACTTTTTTTTTTGTACGAAATTCAATTTTAAGCTCACTCATGGCCAAATTAGAGCAAAAAAACTGCCAATTGGTCGGAAAACATTGACGAAGCCCAGCGGCATCGCCGCAGGGAATTTTACAAAATGCTTCTGATGAGTCCCTTCCCGATTCCTGTTTCGCGTAATTTTTCCACTATTGTGATCACTGTTTTCTTCTCTACAGGTTGATCAAAGCAAAATACCTAACCACAATGTGAGCCGGAGGAGCCGCCGCACTGGAGGGTCCCACAGCCGGTGAGTTTCGATTTTTCGTATTTTTTGGGCCAACCGAGATATTTTAATATATTTTTTCGTAGGGATCGATGCGAAATCAGACGAATTCGGCCAAAAATGACCGAAAACAGCCGACCCGAGGCGGACCGCCGCTGTGGGCGGCAGAGTTGTCGTCGGAGCACGGCGAAGCCGCCATGCCGGAATTCTGAAATTAGTTAAGTGGGCCCCAAGACTGATTTTGGGTTCGTTTGGGATATTTGTAGTTATTATTAGCGCGTTTTAATTTCCGAAGAAAAATTTATGGAACTTAAAGATCGCCCGTAGACGCAGTAAACAGTTTAGTTTTTCGAGCGTCAATCGAGTAAAGGATCCCTCATTCTATTCCCTATCATAGAATTGAAGTCTAAAGTAATAATAATATAGTATTTGTGCGGATTAAATAAATGCGTATAATTAATTACGGATTGCTAATGGAGTCCGAATTAGAAATTATTCTCTGTTGATTTATTTTACAGTCTAAAAGCATGATGATATCTGATTTATCACTTTTATGATTTGAATGCATGAATTGTTGTCTTACGTGACTATTGTTTGATTGAAAAATTGAGATATGATTACATTCCTTGATGCATGTTTATTTGTTTATGTGGTCATGGTTGATTTGAAAAATAGAGACTAAAGAAAAACAAGAAAGTTGTGTGATTAAATAAATATATGAAATGATAGCTTTACTAGATATCTTGGAAGATGTTGGATGAACTGGGTATGTAGGGAGCCGTACCGTGAACATTGTCTCATACCAAACGAAGTATTGAGGTTTAATAATTTGGTGCTCATACCGGAGGGGATATGAGCACGGCCCGTAATTGAGATTGTTAAAGAAAAGGGGTCATGTGTAGCGGAGATATCCCTATGAACCCCCATGCATACTAATAGACTGGTGAAAAAATGACAGTTATTGTTTTGTTATTTGACTATGTGTATAGATTTATGATATGTACTATATTGTTATTCTGACTGATTGTATATGAAACTATGATATTTGTTATGTTATTAACTTTGTAGGTTATTTTTGAAAATCTCGTTACGGTAAGTGAACGGTAAATGATTTTATTTTTAATAAATGTATTAGTTTAAATTAAGTGCTTAATTAGTATTTTGTTTTATACTCACTTTTAGTTCTGTGTCGGTGATATAGTGTGATATCTTTATTGTGGTAGTGTAACTCATTCCTTATTTAACCATTTCAGATCAAGAGAATCAGATTTCAGAGTCCGATCCATAAAAAGATTGCGAGTAGATGCTAGATATTTTTTCTTTTTTGTTTACTTCCTTATTTCTTTTGTTTCTTTTAAAATGGTGAATTTTGTAATGTTGTTTAGTACTTTTAAGTTATTGTGTAATAAATGTAAATTTTAACCCTTTTATTTCGCTTCCGCACTTAAATTATTAAGTGGTTATAAAAGTGCCACTTAATCCAAAATTCAAGTGTAAATGAATATTAAATTACTAAAACATTCATTTACTAACTACGAATATAAAGGAGAATCCCTTTAACACATACACAGAGGCTAATGGGGTTCATATGACATAAATACATGTGTATATATATATATATATATATATATATATATATTTACGTATATATATGTGTTTATATATAAATTTTCACCACCAAGAAAATCACAAGAAAAATGGGAGAGCAACAACTTCATATATGCATTAATATTATATATATATATATATATATATATATGTTTATTTACTACAGTGATGTATAATATTGGATACACCTAACACTACCAAGCAAATTAATAACTTTCACATGTATGCAGATAAGAAATTTTTTCGGGTCCTCTATCTTTAGCAAATAGTGAATCAACTAGATACATCTTCAAAATTCATTCGGCACCCGGATAAACAGATGGAGTAAAAAAAAAAAATTACCATTAAAATAAAATTAACTACAGATTAAGCTAATACTTAGTTTTAATTAGAAAAGAAGTTTCTGGATAAAAATATAATATAATAATTTTTCAAAAGCACATACCATATTAAATAATTGATAGGGAGATGGAAGTTATAATTTCGAAAGTAATGTCTAACTACTTCAAAACATTTCGAAATACAAAGATATATCTGAGACATCTCCATTTGTATTCATATCTATATCTATATGAATACCAAATATAATTATATCAACAGTATGCGTAATTATGTATATATATATATATATATACACTCAGAAATGGTAATTATATTAACATATTTTTAATTAAGCAGATCTAATCAAAATCATTAATTCGATAATACCCAATGATAATCTAGTACCGACGCCCCCAATCACTCTTCTGCTCTATGTGGGATTTAATTTTCTCAGAAGTCAGGACTACGAGTAAATTAATACATACATACATACATATATACGTAGCAGCTTTACATATAACAGGAGTCCAATTAATTTGTTAAATGTGGGAAGTGTATGTTTTGATGTGCAAATTAAATATTATAGATATATAGACGGTCTCAAAAAGTATATACGACTATATACATATACATACATGAAAAATGATTGATCAAGGAGAAAGATGAACAAGAGAAGCTCTACAAAGAGGGCAGGTACCGTGAGTAGTCAGCCATAAATCCACGCAGTGTGAGTGATAGGCATGGCTACATTCAGGCAACACCTTCAACTTCTCCTCATCTTCAAACTCACCCAGGCATATACAGCACTCTTCTTCTTCAACCAATCCAACATCCTTTCTGCACATCTCCACGGAAACAGACTTGTGTAAAACTACCGGCAAGCTTCTGATGGTGTCTGGGTCCAGCCCAACTGGCCTCAGTGCCGGCGAAACAGCACGCCGGCGTCGGCGACGTGTGCAAATCCAGTGGGCGTAGAGGAAGACGGTGGTTAAGATGAGGATGAGAGAGAAGAAGGTTATCAGGAGGACCAAGGCTTGGCCGTACAAGTGACTATCCGCGCTCATCATGCCGCCGGCTAATTTAGGGAAGTGCCAGTGAAGGACATGGGTCGGATCATATATTTCTTCTGAATCAGAAGACGCCATCTTTGATATGTTAAACAAAAAAGACAATATGTTTCTAAGTTATCTTAGATGGGTTTTTTTTTTCTTTGTACCTTTTCAAGGTTTTATATGTGTATATATAGGGTGAAGAGTAGATATATACATATATATATATATAGTACTGGGTTTAATTTAAACTGCCAGGTTTGATGTTTTTCGTATGAAATTTGCAGGTTTGATGTCGAGAGTTGAAATGATTTTAAATTTAATTAATTAGTACAATATTGGAGGAGGCCTTGCTTTGAGGTTGTCGAGGGAATTTGCTACCGTCATTTATGTCCGTATGAATTATATGAGAGTTTGTAAATAAAACAAAGATAAAAATTTGAAAAATGTAGAAAAACAAAATCATAAATTTAGTACTATGATAATTTTCTAATTTACCAATATTAAATTTTGGAGTTATAAGGAGTTTTTTTTTTTTTTTTTTTTTTTTTTTTGAGTGTACTAAAATCTCACAATCTAAATATTTGTTATATATATATTAAAAATCATAAATTGGAATCAAAATTTTACTTTTGTGAGTGTTCTCTTTTAAAGGCTATTTTTATTGCATTACTATATATGTATTACAAAGTTAAAAATATAAAAAGTTACTTAAAAATTATTCGTTCTAAGTTTGACAACACAAAAGTAAAATGTTTGTTTAATTTTTGAAATAACTTTAATAATGTAGAAAACGAACACTATAATTTTAATTTTTTAATTCTCTAATTTATTATTTAATTATTGCCCTTGATATCTTCTTAAATTAAAAAAATATATATACATATAATACATCTTCATTAATTTTTAGTAAAATCACTTTAATTCTTTATAAACAACCCTTTCATTTAAACATATAATTCTTATTTTTTTGAAGTAAAAATTTATATACTTTAATTTAAAAAATAACATAATGCTCCATGTGCATGTATTTTCGGTAATCTCCAACTACAATTTTTGCTTGCTTTGAAATTGCATAAAATGAGAAAACACATACTACATAAGAAATGTCTTTTCAAAATTTTATTTAACGACCTTAGTTTCATATTAATGAAAAATCTTTTGACATACATTTAAAATTTCACATAACATAAAGGCATGCGATTGAGTTTTTTGTGATGATTCAAATAGGGTTCTTCAAAAAAAAAAATTTAAAGGATAAATACATATATGATATATACACACACAGCAGGGGCGATAAGTATATATGGAGTCAAGTTAAATGTGGTGGGTACATTGTCAATTTTGGCTACACGATGAAATGGTTAGTTGAAGAGAAGAAATTGAATTAAATTAAATTACCAAGGTCATTGTTTCAATGTGGTCACGCACTCTCAATCCACCCTTTAAAATAAATTTGTCCACCTAAATTGTACCTATGCATATTTTTGGCACATCAGGATTGCCAAATCGCTACTCACCCTATAAAAATACAACTCTTAAAGTTTTAGGTTCTTTATTTCATAATTTTTATAAATTAAAAAAAAATTGAAATAAATCCATAAGATTATGAAATATGTAGAGAAAAAATTATATATATATATATATATATACGGATCATGATGGGCATGCCCATAACCGCAATAAATTAACTCATTATGTAACTTCTCATCTACCTTAATTAATTTGAAGATTTATTATTTTTTGGTGGGATATTTCTTACTTCTTTCTTTTAGAGATGATAAGTTATAATTTCAAGTAAGTTTATAATCCTCTGTTTCTTCTTAGAATATTGTATTATTAAAATATTATGTTATAATTAATTTGTATATATATGATAATTAAGGAAATATATAAATACCTACTCAAAAGAACTTAAAATTTAATCTATATAAAATAGTGATGTATATAAAAAATTGATTACCAACCCAAATTATAGAATTAAATTAGTGTAAATTGATGTTTTCAATTTTGGTCCAGTTTCAATTGACAATTTACCCATTTAGGCTCGGGATGACAAACTTATTTTAATAATAATTTTGAAAGATTGTTAATTTTAATTTATTTTAAATTTTTTAAAAATATGCATTTTGAATATATTTGAAAACAATTTTAAAATAGAGAGGTCAAACTGAAAATAAAAAATAATCTATTTGAAACGAAAATTTAAAAATTGGGGCCAAAGTATAAAAATAGAAAAAAGTGGCAACGTAGGATGGCCACGTCAGTAGCACGATCAGTCGTCATGCGCTGATCAGTATGCATGCCACATAGGAGGCCACGCAGGCAATCCACATCTCAATCGATCCAATAGCTCGGATTCACTCCCGTGCGCACAAGCAGCGCAGATCTGTTCTCCCATTAGGCACAATCGAACAGTCCACATGCCTTCAGTCGAATGGCTCTGATTTACTTCCCAAATATGTGAGATCTGACGTGGAGATCGGTCCACGCAAACCCAAATGAACAATCCGAATCGAGAGAAGATGAGTATTTAAACTCATCTTCCATTGAAACCCTAACCTTAACCGCACCCAGTTCGTCGGAGAAAAAGAAGAAGACCGGCCGGAAGAGAAACCATCCATCGTCGTTGTCGCACCGAAGACCCAAATCGATGCCGATAAGTGAATTTTTCTCCTGTTCGTTTCATTTTTCCATTCTAAACTATCCAAAATCCATACCAGTGCTGGAAAACATGAGGGAAAACCAGAAATGGAGGGCAGAGCTCTACGGAGCTGACGCACCTGAAACTAAAAAATCCATTCGGTGAGCTGGAATCCTTTTCTTGTTTTCTTCCGTTTCTCAACCCTAGGCTATCTAGCATGTTTTAAGTGCAGGGAAACAGAAGGAAGGCCGCGATCGCGAGGGAGAAGTTGCGAAGCCACCGCACCGAAAAACCAGAACTATTGTTAAGTTTTCAATTTTCTTCTTTTTTCCACCTACAAAGGCCTCCTAACCCTGAATTGCGCATGTTTTCACCCAGAACTAGCCGAAATCGGCCTGACCGATAGGAGGAGTCATTGTAGAAGGTGGAACCAACGACAAAACACGGTGGCGACGCCGTGCCGGAACCTTAAACTAGCTCCAGTGAGAATTTTGATCATTTTTTGCTTTTTTTGTGTGCATTTCCATGATTTTGACGTATGTTTTGGCTTTGGCAAAAAAACCCAAGAAATTTAGGAACCGAAAACTATCAGAAAGCATAGTAGAAAATATTCCAGACACTGATCCGAGATAAGAATCCCTTACCTTTTCTCCCATCACGATTAAATTAAAATTAAATTAATAAAAAATAAAAAATTACAAGTGTTGGCGACTCATGATTAATTAAATATAGTTATCGATGGAGATAGTAACTTGTCAGTGTATAAATGACCCAGCCTATCTATGTAACATATTTGTATATATTCCTTTATTGTCTGCTGTTACTTCGTGTACTTAATTTATTAATTCTAATTATTATTTTTATTTATTTAGTTTACTCAAACCATTTTTATCTTTATTCCATCGATTCAGTTTGAAAAAAATGTCTTAATTATGTTTTCTTGAATCATTGGGTCTTAATTTATATCGCCTATTAAATAATCGTTTTATTTTCATGTAATTATAAAATGTGAGTGTTGCATGCAAGGGCATTTGGTGGCTAGATGGTAATGGAAACTTGTATGTGTATGCAATATCGTTAAAATTAAAGGGGCTTACAGGGTGTCATGAAAAAAAGTGTACGGACCTGGTACGTAAGGTAAACTTTACTGTGAATGTTATCTTCAATCGGACGGGGCTGAGAAATCTCATAGTAGGAGGGGTTGGGAATTGTTTGATCACACTTGTTATCAGACGGGGTATTGAGCTGATGTTATGCTTGAAGCTTATTACCGAACGGAGTATGGAGACGGTCGGGTTGATTCATTAAATAGATATTTGGTTCATTTGTAGTGGGAACTCCTATAAACTCACAGCAACATGGTAAGTGAGTAAAAAAGTAAAAAATATTACTGTTAGTATATAACAACCCATAACATAAAAGAAAATAAATTATAAATTGAATACGGAAAGGAAATAACAACGTTAGGGTTTACATTCCTTACACAATAATTCAAGATACCTAATAGGGCTATCGGAATGACCATTCTAAAAGAATAATAAAAAATCAAAAAAATAAATAGAAATTAAACAATTGGACATTCTATTCGCAACCTTCTTATGGATCGGGATTTGAATCTTGTTCCTCTTGATCTGAAATGGTTAATAAAAGAGTAAGCTAAATAGCTCAGTAAGAATGTCACACTACTCAGCGGTAAAGAAATAAAGGTTGGTAAAAAACATGAAAATAACTAATAGAGTTTTTAATTTAAGTAAAATCATTTATCATAAGTAAAATCATTCATTGTACACTTACCGTAATGAAAATTTCAAAACTAATCTATAGAGTCAATAGCACAAACAATATCATAAGTTTATATTCAATTAACTAGAATAACAACTTTCCTTTTTATTTGCCTACTAGTATCCATGGGGATCCATAGGGATGTCCCTACTACGCGTGAACTCTTATTCAACATTGTCAACTAACCGGCCATCTTAATACCTCATCCAGTATGAGCGCCAAAAATACAATCCCTCAATACCCCGTTTGGTATGAGGTAAAACGAGTCGTCCCCATATCCCGTCCGTTATGAGCGCCAAAATACCAATTCTCGATACCCTGTCCGATATGAGGCAACGTTTACGGTATGATTTCCTATACACCCGGTTTGTCCACCATCTCCTAGTATATCCAGTAAAGCTACCATTCATTCATTCACTTAATTAAACAATTTTTCGTTTACATTTAATTTTCAGTTTCATAATTTAACTGTAAATTATGCAAAACAAGCAATACATGCATCAAGAAAACACAATTGAATCATCTTATTAACTCCAGCGTGGCCTCCCACGTGGCACTGCCTCAGCGTGCCTTGCCATGCGGCTCGCTTCAGTTCGTCGGGACTGCTGACTAGGCGGTCTTACGTGGTAAATTTTTCTAAAATTATGTTTTGACCCCTCAGTTTTTTATTTTTCTTTCAAAAACACTATCAGAACCTAAATTTTCACCCCTTTTTTCCAAAATTATTTTCAATTTCATCATCCACCTATTTTTTCTAATTTTTATATTATATAAAAATTTATAAATTTAAAAATTATATTTTATACATTAATTTTAAATATTTTAAAATTAATTCCGGGTATTGCATAGTATTTGAGAATGTATAATGTGAATTACTATTTTACTCATTTCATTCATGGCCAACTTCTGAGAACCGAAAAGTAAGTGAGGAATTAATGTTTTTAGTAAAATAAATTTACTTAAAAACGAAAAATAAGATTCTTTGGTTGTTTTATGATTTCTACAAATTTTTAATTTTTTGTATCGGTGGTAAAGAGTTGATATTCTTACCGAGTTAGTGCAGCTCACTCTTTTATTATTAAAAATTTCAAATCAGGAAAATCAAAATCCAGATCTTGAACAACAAATAGAATTAGCAAAATGGTCGTTTGTCATTGTTTCAGTTGCGCAGTGGAAGTCGATTACATAGATTTTTCGAATTATACTTTTTTTCATTTAATTTTCTTAAGGGACATTTTCGTAATTTTATTGGGCATTTTAATTAAACTGTGTAAGAAATGTATCCCTAAATTATAAACTGTTTTTGTAAACTAATAAATTTTAATATTATTTATTTAATTATTTTTGGGTATTTACAGAATTAAATGAAACCAAACTATTAACCAATCATATAAAAAATATATTTTACTATACGTTAAATATAGCATATTTATTTATTACCCATAAATTAATATATCATATATATAGTATCTAAACATAAAAAATTGATTTCCAACCCAAATTATATAATTAAATTACTATAAATTGATGTTTTGGCTTCTGGTTCAATTTCAATTGAGAATTTTTTTTTTTTTTTAAAAACAGAATTAAATGAGCCAGACCGTTAACCAATCATATCAAAAATATTTTTTCTTATATGCTAATATAGCATCTTCATTTATTAACCATAAATTAGTATATCATATATATATATATATATATATATATTTAAACATAATACATAATACATAATATATTGAAGAGAGTTTTAAATTTAAAGTTAAAAGTCACTAAAAAATATTAAAGCTAAAACATTTAAATTGTAATTATACAGTTTTATAAAGTAAATTCTTTTGTGCAATATTTTCAAAAATTTATTGCAGAAAGCAATTTTGACCAAATTGAAATTCAATATGGAGCAATTGTTGTATTTTTTAATGTTACTTACATTGTCTATATAAGTTATTACATATTTCATAGTTCTTAGGGAACTTGTAATTTTATGATTTATTAATTATATTTTTCATTCTTACTTAAATTGAATGCAATTAACAACTTTAAGCAGTGGGTTGAACTAAATAAAATTAGACGTTTGAATTGTGTGATGTTTGTTAGAGAATTTAACACGAGTACTTAAATTAAATGCAACTGACAACTTTCAACACTAAATTTTTGAATTTAATAAAAGATTAGATATTATTTAACTGCACATTTGTCCTTAGATTGCCACTTGGCAAATGAAAACAAAAATCCTTAAACGTGGAAAGAAAGACGCTCCCAAACAGGGATCGGCTCATAAAACTCACACCGTAAACAACTGATCTATAAGAATAGTTTATTGGCGATAAAGCATATGATAAAAAGGAAGGAGATCCACAGTGTTACAAAAAAAAAAAAAAAAAAAAAAAAGTTATATAATTGGACACAATGAACAATTATCAACACTATAAATGTTGAATTTATAATTATATATTTTAAAAACAAAATCACGATATAAAAGTTGAATAAAATATCTATAAATTTTAAAGAAACATGACTTTGTGAGGGAGTGTTTATTTATTTATCACGTGAATTTGTATGCGTTTTCAAAAATAATTTGATAGTAATACATTAGAATTCAATATAATATTTATTTACTATGCTTGAACTTTTGAAAAGTTTTAAACTTTATAATAAGAATGTTTGTTGTGAATAACTCAAAACTTCCTATTATAATATAAATTTTAAAATATAAAATCTAAATAGTGAAAGTTCAAATGGACCCTTTTTTTTAATGGTTAATGGTAATTAAAGCATATTTTACTTTTAAAAAAAAATTATAAAGTACGTGCCAAAAGTACTTTTAGAAAAAGAAAAGACTTTTAGGATCGATTTTATTTTCTCCAACTTTTAGCAGTTACCTTTCAACTGATTTAATCATAATTTTCTTATTAATTAATTCCAGAAACATGTTTAAATTAAACACAGCAAATAATATTCTTTTAACCACATAATTTAGCAAACAAGTTACAGCTTTTTATGTCTAATAACTAAAGAGCATAAGACTTTAATTAACACTAGAAACTGCCCACAAAAAAATAATGATATATCAATTATTCCCCATGAGGATTTAATGTTAATGCTGCATACCTTGGCAGAGTAGTAGATTATCAATTAAATAAAATGTCAGACTTCTTTACATACATAAATGCTCCCGGCGAGGCTCGAACTCGCGACCTTCGGCTCATAAGACCAACGCTCTAACCAACTGAGCTACGGGAGCTGGTTGACAAATTATTATTTACGATACGAGTCCATCGGCCAAAGAAATTCTTAAATATTTTCTTGTACCGAATCTCCAATAATCAGCTTTCATGAGTAGAAGAAGCCAACTAGTCATATAAGGAACAGAACAATGCAGTGCAAATTTCAGAGAGCACGACATGCATAAGCTCGCTCAGACTTGATCGTAATCATCAAGTCCAATCAATCCAAGTAAGATGCTAGTATACGAGTCACTTTGTTCTAGTTGCTTGGTCAGTGGTAAATTGTTACAGAAATCAATCACCAAAAACACAGGATTATAGTGGGTTCTACGTGTATATTTCTAAGCAGTAATACTCTTTAAGTAGTGGGCTCTGCGTGTATTTTCTAAGCATAATGTTTCTAAGCAATAATATGATAAAAGTAGTGGGTTCTACGTGTGTAACTTCAACATAATATTTCTAAGCACTACCTGCAAAAAAGGGCTCCCAGTTTTTTTCCAGAAAGACAGCACTAACGCCAGAAAACACCTCACTTTTCTGTCTTTATTGCTCTAGCTTTTTCATCTATGCTTACGTGAGACATTGGAGATGCCATGGAAAGTTAAGCCCAACATTGAAGGGTGTGTATATATGCGCTTTCTCATTCACAAGCTTATAATCAAGACCAATAATTTACATGATGCACAAGCAGAGACAAGAATTTACCATCAAAATTGTCGGAAATTTAGATAAAGAAAAAGAAGAGGATGTTCTGCGTGTGCGTACATACCCATTAGATCACATACACATCCTTGTGATAGAACATAAATTAATTTTCATGATTTTAATTTACATATTTCATACATATATGACAGTAGCATACAATCTGAACGGAGTAATTTCAATGATTTATTATAAGAAGACACAAATTCAAGCCCAAATGGCAAGGATAGACATTGAGGCAGACCCCAGAAGGAGAGCAATGAAACATGCTTTCTTCAACCAAATATGAGAACCCGTCATCATCTTGTTATGGAAAAAATCCATGGCTATGAGATCTACAAGAGCCATGTATATTAGTATACCTGATGATAATGAGCCTAATAAGCCTTCCATGATCAAAGCATTTGGGCTACTGTCGTCGTAACCAGTCGCCGCGAAAACTATCATGCCTAAAACAATCCCCATTGGAGTCGTCACAGCAAACATGAAGCACATGTATGCCACTGTTCCAATACTAAACCCAGCCTGCAATTGCAATGTAAATAACAAATTCAGAAACGCCTTATTATACATAAATAACCTATATATTACAAAAACATAGTATAAGATTAGGTGATTTTTGGTATTAACTACATCTACATACAAATATGCTCCTCAATATGGATGTCCGCTAAAGAGGTAATCGTGGTCTTGCAAACATTGTCAGATTGTAGAACAAGATTCATATTTCAGATTTATCTTTTACATGTACAAAACATATAAATTATGTTGTAATTATATACTTCAGGATCAATATAAAAATTACAAGAAATAATGGAAAATAGAATAGGAATTTACCCATATTAAACATGCATTTAACTTTACCTATTAATACTCTTAACTAATTTACACCGACAACATTGCAATTGTCAAGGTTTAGCTCTGAATTTTTCATCTAGAAATACTAATACTTTTCCAAATAATTACAATTAACCAATTAAAAATTAATAATCATAATAAATGATGCGAGCTCAACCATAATTTTAACTTTCTACCCTTATATTTCTTGAACCTGATAGATAATTGTGGTAAGATTTTTCCTATAATACATCAAAGTATCTGCTTTCGTTTTTCTTCAAATCTTATCATCTATTTAGTGTGACCATCACACATCTCTGCTATTGGTTGTAAAAAATTCACAGGCCACGCCTAATAACCTTGTGAAAGACGAATTCAAATTAAGCATGCCTAAATCTCGAGTTACGTTGCGGTTTGGCCATGTAAGTACATGCCTAGACGTCACTCTGAAAAATCAACGCTAGAAACCAGCAGCGAACCTCAAAGGTCGATATCACACTTTAATTCCGCCATTGTTAACAAAGTCCAAGTCAATCAGTCAACAAAACCTATTCATGTAGTAATGATTCACCAGTACGATTCCGATAAAATTTAAACCACTAGCCGGTGGGGATGCAATAATACCACCTTCAATAGTCCGCAGTACCATCTAATCAAATCCCACTAACGACAAAAATTTAATCAAATTTTCAAAAATTGGGAGAGCAAAATTACCTGAGCAATGCAGCCACCGAGGCCCATACCCTCGAAGATCTGGTGGAAGGAGAGGGCGGCCACCAGCGGCCGAATGGTGCACCGGTTCTGCGACATGCCCATAGTCACGCCGATTATCACGGAGTGAAAAATAATTCCTATCTCTAGAACCTTGGAGATTAACTTCTGCTTTATTTTCAATAACTCCTCTCCGTTTTCCACTTTTTCCACGTCCATCACTTTCTTTCCCGATAATTCCTCCTGTGTCCCTACACGCAGGTACTGCTCCTCTCTCGCCGGACCGTGGCCGTGGCCGTGCTCCGCGTGCGCACTGGCCGCGATGTCCACGAAGAGCGCCATCACCGCGCCGAAGAGTGTAACGAGGCCGGCGAAGGGGAAGTCCCGCCAGGGATGACGGGAGGCAATTTGGCAGTCGGCGAGTGAAGCGAACGCGTCCGGGAGGACGTGGACTAGGGAGGTGGAGAGTATGACTCCGGCGGCAAAGCACTTAATTAGGAGGATAGCCTTGTCGTAGAGAGGTTTGCCTTGGAAGTAGCGCGCTAGGAGGACGGGAACCGAGATTCCAGCCACACTAGTGAAAAATATGACGAATACGGAGAGCAGCTTCAGCTGAGCGGCTGCATGGCCATCTCTGCAAGCCATAGATCGAGCAAGGTCGCCTTCGCACGCGGCCATCGCTCGCTCCTGAACCTCTACTCAGGAGTGAGAAAGAGAGTGCGGTTGCAAGGAACTGTGGAGTGCTGCGTTTTGGAGTTTCCGTGGTTGAGAGCAGGGGATTGTGCGGTGTCAAGTTTAACGATGCGGGA
>NW_019014690.1:4487733-4504509 GCF_000150535.2 Carica papaya | reverse complement strand
AATTTATAACAAATTTTAGATGACTAATTTATTTTTAAACCATATTGTAAAATTAAAAGTACTCAATAAAATCATAAAAACGAATACAAACAAAAATATAATTATTTACTAAATCTATAATTAGTAAAATTCATAGAGAATGTTAACTCAGTTCAGTTCAGCTCAATTATGCAACATCTCTAGAAGAGAACAATAAATTAAATTAAAATTTAGCCTCAAGTTAAGTTTGACGGGAATATCTACATAAATTCAGAAAGTGGTCTGAAGAGGCCCAAAATTGAAATGGGCTGAAAGGCCTATAACCATTAGGTCAGGTACATCGTAATGGGTCTCACTTACCTGCATCTTTGGGCTTCATGAACCAGAAAGTAGGACACCAAAATTCCTCCTTTTTCTAGCTATTCCTTAATATTTATTTTACAAATTAATTCTCTCTCTAAATCTTTTTTATACGTATACAAATCAAGTTATTGAATATTTCAAACAAATTCTGAAATTCGAAACTACCCGTTATCCAATAAAGACCTAAGATTTCTAATAATAAATAATAAACTAAAATCTCTGATTAGTTAGAAAAGCTTTTTGACAAGCATTTGTTGCAATAATTCTTGTAAAATAAAAATATGTTTCGACTAATTTTAAAAAAATATATATTTATAAACTTGTATCAAATTAGAACTAGTAACTAATCACAATATTGAAGTATTGAAAAAACTAATATAAACAAAAAAAAAATATATATCAATACCAAGTTAGCATACAATGGTAATCATGGTTTCGTATTTTTTTAGGTTGTTTTGGATCTTACGATTCATTTTTAATTTCTAAAATATATTGAAAATTTTAACATACAAAGAGTTTATTTAGTAGTACATCATCGTCATCGTCATCTAAGCAGTTAGCGTTCATAATTAAATTGTTAATAAAAATAAAATGTATGATTTTTATAATTATTTGCTGCATTCTGAGAACGATCGAGGGCCCCTAGAGAGAAATAATTGAAATTTTTACTATTTTAAGTGAAAATAAGATTTTTTTGATGAAGTTAAAATTTTGTGGAATTTGAATAACATATTGTCCCATAAGAATTTTTACGGTATGAAAATTTTGATGTTTAAATAATAAATGTATCTTTTGGATAAATTTGTTTTAAAAAGAAATCCTACTTCATCAATTCTTTTTAATATGATTAAATTATGAAATAATCTTAGCATAATATATAATTTAATGATCACAAAAAAAAAAAAAGCACATATTATCGCTACACCTTTTCGTAAAAAGATTATATGATGTTAATGTCCCATATATGACGGCATACATATAAGCATTATTGTGGATACTGTATTAGATTCTGAATGTTTGTGAACACAATTTCATCATGCGTTATTATCGATACGAACTTTGTCATCATCTTGTATAATATTCAAACCTAAGATCACCTTAGAAAATTAAATAATTCAGGAATCCCCTAATTATTATTTAATTAAATTAAGTGCTCCACCGTCTTGGATATATATATATATATATATATATATATAGAGGCATACATGCAATTTATATGTTCACATAAAAATTACCCACATCGCGTAGTTGCATGTTTCTCCAACTCACTAAGGGCTGTAGAGTAAAATAAATTTGATTATTTTCTTCCAAAAATTTTAAGATATTTTTACAATAATAATAACACAATCAATTTTATATAAAAATAATAATATAATTATCATAATTGAACTTAAACCTACATTCTCATTAAAAAAAAAAAATGTAAAATTACAACCAAAAAAAAATATTTTATATAATTTTCTTTGAACTTTTGTAAATTTCCTGATAATTTTAATAAATTTTACCAGATTTAAGATACATAAAAGTAGAAGAAGTAAATTTAATTTGTCATACCAACAAATCTTATATTATACGTCATAATAACACAAAAAATTAACCTGCCACTCAAGGACAGAAAATTCAATTAGATACCAAGTTCATTTAAAAATGCATATACGAATACGATTACACATTCGTCATTAATTAAAAGAAAAAAAGAGGAATTCACTAAGGGGCATCCATTCTTTGTTTAGGAGGTGAAAATAGATATATCTGTTTTATCTAATTTAACCAAAGTTCTGACTAATGACTTCAAACCCCTAGCTAACCACAACCTAATTTCAATTTTGGTTATAGAATTAGGGTTATGGTTAGTGGTCTGTAGCTAGTGTCTACTAATTATTAATAGAAATTTAATAGCTATAATGAGGTTTGGCATCTTCCCTATTATGCTACACAAATAATTATGGTATCAATCAACTGAGAGAAAATGTACCCAATAAAATTCTATACAGGGTAGAATTTTTCATATCTTTTTTAATTACATTAAATTTTTTTTTTTTTTTTTTTTTTTCCATTAGAAATTTTTACTTATCTAATATTACTATTGAATATAAGATCCTGTCTGTCTAATTAGGTGTACGACTAAAAATTTGTAGTCAGTTCAAATATGTGAAATTAATTAAGAAAAGTAAGCAAGGAATTTTTACTACAAATAATGTTCTTTAGCAGTGATAGAGAAAATAGGTAGTAGATGACAAGATTAATTATGGGGTGATAGACGCATATCAAATGGATACATTAGATATAAGATTGCATGATGTCCTATGACTGTCATTGGGATTCCTTGACCATAGTAAGTACCTCTAGCTACCACTCATTTTCCACGAGGTAATTAAATAAATTGGCATAAACGTTTATAAATAAATATATATATTTATTAATCTTATGAAAAAAATTGTGATATATGGAATGTAAATGTTAAGAGACTAAATTGCAGAAATTATTATTATCATTAGCTTAATTATGATTAATAATTTGTTGTTATGAGGGGACAGAGGGAAATGGTAGAGGGTCCATAAATTTGCTTTATCCTTGTTCTCACCGGGAAGGAGAAGGGAACAAGAACAAAGATGGACCACTAAGCTTCTTTGATTAGTCAAAATCATGAGACAACAAATTTCAGTTGTGAACAAGGACACTTAGGGTGGCACCTAATTAAGGAAATCTTGATAGATTTTCTGTCACCAATGTGAAAGCAACAACAGATTAAACCCTCCCACCCCAGATTAATCATCGATTTCACGACTCAGTCGAGAACCAAAAAAAAAAGATTACCCCTTTCGACCCACATTGACCTCTTCGAAAAAAAAAAAGTTACTCCAAACTAATCATCGATTTCATTTCATGACTTGTCAAAGAAAAAAGTTATTTTTGTTTAACGAATATATCATTGATTTTACGACCCATCAAAGAAAAAAAATATATATATATTTATGTAACTTTAGATATAATGATTAAATATTGTTTAAAAATTGATTGATAACAAGTCTTCATATCATTATATCAACCTGTACTCTTCGTATGAAATAATTTCTCATTGAACAGGAAAAAGGGTTATAGTTTGTTCTCATACCTCTCTTGGGTCTACAAAAAGACCTCCTGATCCTTGTGGGGTAATAGTAATTTTTGTGAAATCTTGGTTTTTCTTCATGGATTTTATGCACCACAAGTCTTCTGGACATGACAGTAGTTTCCAATGTGGGATGTGAACTCTCACTCTGTCGCTTCCACCAACTTCTGTAACAATAACTTTACAGTCCTTCGACTTTGTGGCCATGTTGTGCACGACTTGGCACAGGCTCCTCACCAGCTTCGAACCCGATGGACCCTCCCAGTAAACTCCATACATGAAATAAAACCCGAACGGGTCGTAAAAATCAGGTAGTGCCGGTAACTTCAAACATGGCAGATATTTGTCCATTAGTCTCGAGCTTTTCGTGTACAGCAAGCACGACAATGGAGCTTTTCCTAATCTTAATTTGAAAACCTCCCCGCTATTCCATACACTTACCATTGCCCAATTATCTGGTAGTCCATTCGACCCGAAATGGTCATCGCAGTACCACGAGCGGTGATGATCATTTTTAGGGTAAGCCACCCATGTACCCAAGCTCAACTTGTTTCTTAATATCTCGTTTATATCCGCCGGGAAAAACTCTGTCGAACCCATGAACCGCCGGTAAAGATACTCGGCTTCGTCGACGTTCAGCTTAGCGATTTCGACGGTCGATGGTAAGTGTAACAACATGCGGTGTTTGACCGGGTTGACGAGGATCGCTGGGGTTCTGAACTTGACGTAACCGAGCTTGTCCATGAACAATCTCACGGATGCTTCATTGTCTTTCTCTGTGGCCATGTATGCATAATCGACGTCGTTTGAAATGAACCATTCTTCGAGCTTCCGAACCAGTCGCAGACCAATCCCTTTTCTTCTATAAATAGGAACGACTCTGAGTCCCAAGATGTAACCCACCGTGGCAAGATTGTCCATGGTGGGTTTATGAAACGTAACCAGCTTTATCGAACCTTGAATGACACCAACCAGCTCTTTTCCAATCTCTGCCACCTGCGCATAACAACATCTCACCAAAACATGATCAGCCTTTTACCAAATTGATTGACAAAATAATAAGAAAAGAAGAAGAAGAAGAAGAAGAAGAAGAAGAGAAGAGGTTGAAATTAAGTATTAAAATACATATATATGTATATGTATATGTATTAGTATACCAGCATGTTGTAGATGGGGCTGTTTCTGATTCTACAGATGGGGTCACCCATCGTGTCTGTGAAGAGAAAGACTCGATCGGCTGGGCCTACCTCGCATCGTCTCTCGAGATCTTCAACTCCAGCTCTGTCAATTTGGGCGTCATAGCTACGTATAACCACTTCCTCATAACCCATTACTGCTATTATACAGTTCCCTACTTGACACACACACATATGTATATATATATATGTTATATTTTAAATTTACATGAAACAAAAGGAATCTTCTCTTCTTCTTATCATGATAATAGGAGAAGAGGATTGACTCCAACGCTCAATATCAAGATAATTTCCACTTTTCTGTTTTAATTTTAGGAATAGGTATTCTCGATCAACTTTCTTATGCATGTAACCGAGAAAAATTCTTTCAGCGAAATTAGCTATATGTATAGCTATAGCAATGCTTTTATATTTTGTGATAGAGAGAGTGAGAAGGTCAGGATTTTGGTTTGAAAGTTGATATGGGTGATGATATATTTATATATGGAGGGGGTTAAGAGAGAGAGTGGCAAGACGTGGAATGTTCTCCTTCTAAAAATCAACCTAGGCTTCAAAAATATTAATGACTAGCTAGCTAGACAAAAGGTGTGTTTAATAATAGGATATATATATATATATATATACATATTTTTTAATATATGTATATAATGTACGGGTCTTTTGTCGTTTAGCTTGTGTGCGATTCTTTCTTATTTTATTTTTTTTTTCTCGCTTTTATCAGCTCGTAGATTTACACCAATCAAATTTGGTTTTATTAATTTAATTTAATTTAATTTAATTTAATTTTTTTTTTTAAAAGGAACCAATAAATATCCCGCAACATTTTTTTTAACCTATAATGTTATGGTATAAAATATGTTCCTCTCGTATCTACTAAAATTGAAAATAATTTTCATTTCTCTCAAAATAATTAAATTAAAACTAAAATATGTTAACTCCTTCAGTTTTTGTCGAATTAAAAATCAAATTGATTAATAGAATTATACAAAATTATATCGTGACAGGATTTTGAAAGTAATAAACAGCAGGTGCGTATATCCAGTGCATATATATATATGTAAATCACCGACGTTAGGATAACCTCAGCCTCACGCCATATTAATCCAGGTGCCTAACTAATAATATGACCGAACCCAATATATTGAGTTTAATTAGTCATGTGATTAGTCATATAAATTGTTATTAGTATCGGGCCTTTTATGTGATAAGAACCCAGACACGTACCCCACCAATCTCATTAGTGTAAAGCCGTACAGTCGGCCAAAACTTATGATCATGTCATAAATATCTATCTAATCATATACTAATTAATTAATTTAATCAATCATTAATTATTAGTATTGATTCACACTTATTTTTAATTTAGTTGGCAGCATGGCTACGTGTTCACCGTATATTGCATGTGTATAAGTAAATATCTGTGCATCTTAATTAATTAATCGAAGTAAATGGCCCATATTGCAACCCATTATTAATATATATATAATTTTATAATGCTTAAGCTGTTTATTTTTAATTATTTTAATCAAATTGTACGTTTTTAAAAGAATTAGTATTTTATTTATATATAAAGTTTTGTATTTTTTTAAAAAAAATACAACAATAAATACAAATAAGCAAAGGGCATTTCATTTATATCCTAATAGTAATAATACAAACAATTGTTAGATATATATATATATATATATATAAATGTATCAAAAATATAATCCTTCCATTATTATTATTTTAAATCTTGATATTTTTCTGTTCATACACACAAAAAACTTGTAATATTTTATTAAGGATTTGGTTGTTTGTGGAGTGTGGTCCAATAAAACCCTTTCTATATGGAATTTAGATTCGACAGTGAAAGTTAAAAAGCCCCACTAAAATCAATCTTCCCTTTCTACTAATTAAAAAAATAAATATGATTATGATTATGATTATATTATATCTGCTCGCTTCATTAAGTGCGTTTTAGCTAATTGCTTACTTTACTCAATTTAAACATTATTATGGTTTGATATTTTTATTTATTTTATAAGCGTGTTGATTCGAATCGAATTATATTTTTATATAATACAATTATAGTTATCATTTTAATTCTCCTTTATAATAAGTATATTGATTTGAATTTAATTATATTTATATGCATATTTTTATTAAAAAGTTGATTATATAAATAAACTTAGTTGGCAAGAAATTAAAAGAGTAGATTTTCAAGTTGGATGATTTTTTAGATTTCAAGTTTGAATTAACTTTGATTTTTAATTTTAATAAATAAAAATAATAATACATTAGAAATAAGATATAAATTTAAATGAAAATAGCATTACAATTGTGTGTTTATTTTCATCTTTTTAATAAATTTTTTTATTATTATCTGAAACTTAATTTTCATGTTAAAGAAAATGATAAAACAAATAATTTAGCAATATTCATTGGTCAAAAAATTTCTCCATCATAGTACTTGGAAAAATAAGATACAATGTATGTACCAAATTGAGGTCTTAGTTGTTGGTCACTATAGGTTGTTTTCGGCATCAACAAAGCCTTGTTTGAGTAGTTAACTAAGGAGAAAGCACGATTGATTGATAATCGACAATTAAACATGGTGGTATTTTGCAAGAGTTTTTAAGATCAAATTAATTTCTTATATAGAAAGTGGGTTTTCACTATTCAATATTGATCTTGCTTTTAAAGCCAAAACTTTATATCGACAAAAATAAATAAAGTTAAGGTTAATATGTGTAATTGAGAAAAAAAATAATAATTTATAAATGAATTTTTATTGTATTTGTTGTATGTTTTACCGCCACTAACTTCTTTCAATCTCAGTTATGCTAAAAAATATTTAAAAAAATTACTCTAATTACGTAGTTAATAACTTAATTTTAAACGCGAATCATTCGTAAAATGATGTGAAATTAATTTATCATCAGATAATTTATAACTCACAAAAATTTGTGCAATTAAAATATAGAATTTATAAGGTCTAAACTACAAGATGAAACCTTGATTTTATAAAAAATGCTACTCTTGCTTTTTAATGAGAGGTTGATTAAGACACTATAAGTCATAAAAATCCAATTTATCTTTCTCTTTTTTGTTAGATAATCTTTTTTTTTTAAAAAAAAATTAACAAATATATTTCTTTTCCCTCTCCCAATAATTTTATCGAAATTAAGCAATCATGTTTATAATATTTTCATAAGGCCTTCTAAAATATAAAAAACACTCGTTAAATAAGACATAATATCTTGGAGTACTTTTTTTATTATCATCTTCAGACCTGCTTTTTAAAAAATATTTTCTATTAGTTTTTTTAGTTTTTGAGATACTTTATAACAAAAAATCATTAACAATGTGTTTTTGAATAACATTTTAAAATATCTACCATTATCTTAAACTCGTACCACACTTAAAATATTTACAAATTATTACACTGATTTGCATGAGTACTTCTATTAAAATTTATCATTGATTTGTCATAATTAATCACTTGGTTCGACACTCGTGCATAAGTCTCTAAAATATTTTTTTTACATGGTTTTATCGAAACGACAACAATATGTAAATAACTTGAAGAAACAAGAAGAGATGATATCTTTGTTAATATGAAATAATAAAATAGTTTGCAATAGATAGATGATATCATTATCTCAAAGGGGAACTGTTTATTCTATTATTCATACAATCTAATGAATCGTCACGCTTGCTCTCAAATTCCTATTGTTTTGCATCAAACAATGCTCCTAATGTAATAACAAAATATAAATAGCGAACTTATCTAAAAATATCACACACCACTTTTTTTTCAGATTAAAAGAATATTTATTTGGTACTTGTAAACAAGTTGAAGCACATTTCTTTGATCTTTACAAGGTATTACTTTATTAAATCCAAAGAAAAACATAAAATTAAAAAGAAAAAAAAAACTTTCATAACTTAAATTCTTTTTTTTTTTTTTTTGTAAAAAAAAATAATAAATAAATACTTCAAAACTAGCGAAATTTTATTTAGAATTAAAAAGAAATTTATACTGCAACTGTAACCCGTCGCTATTGTCATCTTTCTTTCACTTGCCACTTTTAAGTCCCAACAAAGTCCTTCCTTAATCATCATTATCATAATCATTATTAGTACGTATAAACCCCCATTTATGCGCAGTGTGGGCACGTGTCAACATCTCACTTGCTGCACTGCGCCATTAACTGTAATATTAATATAATTGATTAATGGTAACATCACTCTTTGCATTATATAGAAATAGATACATACAACTATAAAATATATGTGTGTTAAAGCATTTAAACTTTTTAAAATCATATATATATATATATGTGGCATACGTATATTAAGTTATCCATTAAAAACATATGGAAATTACAAGATAAATTAACTGCTAATAAAATCAAAAGTCGGAAACTTTTAGGGAACAATAAAACAAGAAAAATTGGGTCCTCTCCGCTTTTAATTTTTATGAAAAATAATTACAAAGAAGATAAATCCCCGAAATAAACGGGGGGGCGCACCCGCGGAATTCGGGTCGGGGCACCCCTTATGGAATGTCTTTGAGAGTTGGAAGAGTGGTGGTGGAGCTGAAGGCCAAAGTGCTTCCTTTAATAATAACCTGAACAGCATTGTCTTCTTCCTGTTTTCTTTGCCTTCATTATGTTGTCTACATGTTTCCTTTTTCTTTTTTCTTTTTTTTACATTGTGTGTGTGTATATATACACACACACACACGAGGAATGTATAATATTTTAGTGGGGGCCCACATTTGTGGTGAGAGTTTGGTGGGCCCCACCCTTTTAAATCTCTTGAGGGGAGAAAAAAGAGAAAGGCAGGGGATTGTTTTTTGGAGTTATCCAATTGGGTGGGGTTTAATCTCTTGCAATTCCATGGCTGCTGCTCTTCTTTTTTTTCTTCTTCTTCTTCTTCTTCTGTTTTTTGAATCAAACTTATCAACACATGATGTTAGTTTTTTTTTTTTTTTTTTTTTTATGTTTTTTTAAAAAATATATATAAATAATAAGTTTATTTATTTATTAATTATCATGTAACAAAATAAGTACATTAAAACTCCATTCAAAATACTAATTATTTAATAAAAAAATAATTTGTCAAGTTATTAATTTTAAGTCTTCTTTTTAATGATCAAGGTTATGACTAATTCTTGTATAAAAATTACATTCTAGATGCCACTCTACAACGAGTATGACCCAATCACTACCTTGTAAGTGTCACGAATGAGAAAATTGGAGGGACCTCACATATATATATATAATTAATCTTTTCTTTTTTTTTTTTTTTTTTTTAAATTTTCTTTAGGGCATGTGTCCTTATCTTGTTCTATACGTACGCATGAAATTCAATATAACAATTATACTCGATTCATAACACATACCCAATTGGTGTCATTCGTCCAAGGAATTGGATTGGAGAAAGATTTAGAAGAGCAAGCATGAATAAATAAATAAATAAATAAATAAATTGGAATTGATTTTTAGGGGGGGGGGGGGGGGGAGAGAGTGGAGGGGGCATTATTTGCTTTTTGGGCAACAACACCATTAACACACAAACAAACACAAAACTATAAAGACAAAATGGATACGCAACCAAAGACACTACTAACCCAATTGCAAGTGCATTTTATGCTGTCGATTTTACCCAACTTTTTTCTTCTTCTTTTTTTGCAACCCCATCACATTATCCATTTAATACGTAAACATGAATACATACATAATACATTATTACTTTTTTTTTTTTTTATCCATTTAAAATTTTCATTTAATTGATTCCCTCTATCATCAAACATTTTTTTTTTCTTTTGAATTTAATTTGTACAAATGAAAAGATATATTAAATTTTGTCTTACCAATTCAAATTAAGTAATGGTAGATGATTATTTTGTAACTACGGGAGAGTATATATGAAAAAAAAAAAAAAAATGGAAAAACACAGGCCTAAACCCAATTGTCTGTTGATTTTTCTTTTTCTTTTCTTTTTTTTTTTAAAAAAGGTAATTTGATATGAAAAGAGGTCCATAAATTATCATTCATTAAATGGGCATTTGGGGGGAAAAGGGCAAAAGAGAAAAACATACAAGAGGCCCAATTGAATTCCATTGTAAAGAGGCCCAATTGAATTCAAGGTAATTACACAACCAACCCCAATTTTGGGCTTTCAAGTTTTTTTTTTTTTTTTTTTTTTTTAAATTGTAACATGTTGTGGAACCTTGTCATCAATCTTGATGACATGCTGCCATGTAGATGGATGAATTTAATCTACCCACATTATACACATACGTATATCTAATAAATAGCATGGATAATTTATTCATATAATATGTATTTATATTACAAAAAGATTGGATTAAAACAAGTAATTTCGCTTTTTTAGTTTTGGTTCACATGATAAATTTAGTTCACATTTTTAATTGGTTTTTATTCTTAATTTTTTTTTTTTTTTTTGGGACTTTGTATTTACATTCTATGAATATATATTTTTATGTGTTACAAGGGTGTACTAACCCATAATTAATAACAATAATCACGCTCGGTTGTGAAAATGATATAACACCTTTTATTCTATTTTTAATTTAGTCTTTAATATTTTAATTATTATAATTAAGCCGTTAATTAAAAATAAATAAACAGTATAATAATTTTAGACCAAACACCACGTCAAATTATATAATTTTATACACCAATTAGTATATATTTTAAGAATAAAGTACCTTAGAAGGCATTATACAATTCAAATTTTTATTTTTATTTTTCCCCGGATAAGTCTGCAATAATTTTATGTCTATTTTTGGTGTTTTGCTTTCAAATTTTCTTCAAATAAACAATCAAATGATTTGTATGTCAGGGTTTATTTGGAAAAGACTTTAAAAGTCTAGTTAGATTAACACAAAATAAATGCAGTGACTTTCTTAAATATATATATATATATATGTATGTATGTATGTATGTAAATTGTACAAATATTTTGTCATCTATTTATTGTAATAGCATTAAAAAATCCAAAATTTAATACCCTATCCGTAAAGTAAAAAATCCAGATTTTAACAGATGACAATTCCTTGAATTTATTTGATGTACGTGCCAAATAATTTGGGATCTAACCAGGTTTAGTTTCATACAGGAGGCATGATTTCTTATTTTACAAAAAATATTATTTAATTTAATAATATATTCAAAATAATAAAAAAATATTTATATCTAAACAACAGATTTTATTTTGCTCTAAAAAAAAAAAAAAGCCATTAATAATTGAGAATTGACTAAAACAAACGTAGGCCATAACAAGTTATAAAATTCCTCCCGGGTGGAACCCATCAGTCTCTTCAAATTTAATTTAATTTTTTTATAATAAATTATTACTTTCTAAAAATAATAATATCATCTATTCTTCTTTTGGATTAACTCTTTATATTTAGGGAATACTCTTCTGCATTATTTTTATGTATTTAAAAATATTCAAATTTTAAAATTCAATAATTAAAATAAAAATTACATTTTATTATGTTAGTTTAAAAATTAAAATAAGAAATTATTTTATCCTACGTCGAAATGAAACCAACCACTCACGATGTCTATATATAGACTGTTGAGAGGTCTTCGTCCCCAAGTATGTTCTTGTTAATTGTTTGCTTACTCAATAATCTTCGCCATCACACCCACCTCTCTCAACCAATTTACGCCCCCCCTTTTTTTTTTTCTTTATTTTCTTCTGCGGGAATCCTCGGTGGGTTTGATGTGATCCTTTTTAAACTATTTTGCCTCGAGTATGAAAAGATCATCACCTTCAAAATGCGTTGTTGTTAATCATGGGGTTCAGAGGGAGATAGAGTGGGAGCTCAGACCCGGTGGCATGCTTGTGCAGAAGAGAAATGCCGGGAATGCATCTGCTGGCCCCATGATCAAGATTAAGGTCTCCCATGGCTCTTATCACCATGAAATCACCGTCCCCGCTCAATCAACTTTTGGTAATCATCTTCCGTTCCCCAGCTCCCCCCTCCTTTCCGTGTTTTCTGGGTTTTTTTTTTGTGCTGAGATTTTGTGTAAGTTTTTGATCATTGGCTGAGAAGGTTTATAATACATATATATATATATATATATGTATATATCGATTCTCTTACACAAGCTCGATAGTACTCTGGTTTTCATGCTGGTGAATTGGTGTGTTGTTTGGTCGTAAGGAATTAAAGTACTGCTTTACACATTTCTTCATTTTCTGGAAGGAGAATGTTTTCTAAAGTCGAAGATTTCCTAACCCCCCAAACCTTTTTGGGATTTTTATTTTATAATTTTCAGATGCAATGGTTTTTCAGTCTTTGCCTTTTCATGTTCATTGTCTAATGATTCTTAACATGTAGGCCTCATTTCCCCCTTTTAAATTTTTTTTTTTTAATGGAATTGTTTGTTCATCTTAAAAAGTTTGGCAAGTCGGTTTTTTGGATGGTTTAGGCTTCATCACTTGTGTTTACTCTGCATTGTGAAATTGATGATCAATTGTGACATATTTGGTTCAAATGGAAGGGGAATTAAAGAGGGTTCTTGCCAATGAGACTGGTTTGGAGCCCAAGGAACAGAGATTGTTATTTAGAGGCAAAGAAAAGGATGATGAAGAATTTTTGCACATGGTGGGCGTTAAAGATATGTCAAAAGTGATACTATTACAAGACCCAGCAAGCAAAGAGAGAAAGCTTGAGGAAATGAGGAGAAAGCAGAGTATAATGAAAGCCTATGAGGCAGTTGCCAAAGTCAGAGCTGAGGTTGATAAGTTGACAGAGAAGGTTAATCTAATGAATCAATCAATTAAGTAGCCTGCATAAATCTATTTACTTATTAGAAACATTTGGTTTATGAAGTTCCCACTAAGTTTGCTGTTTATATTTTTAGGTTATTGCATTGGAAGCAACTGTTTGTCGTGGAACGAAGGTTGCAGATAAAGAATTTGTTATCTTGGCGGAATTTTTTATGGTCCAGTTGCTTAAGTTGGATACCATTGAGGCTGATGGAGAAGCCAAAGTGCAGAGGCGAATTGAGGTTATCAGTCACTACTCTATCCACCATGCTATATTTGTTTTCAACTCTATTAGCCATGTTCTTATTCTGTGATTACCTTTGATTCCATTTGCTTTTAAATCTTAGAGTCCGTTTGAGAGAGAGGAAGAGAGGATAATGAGAGTTGTATCATGTATGACCCTCATAGCTGAATATTATATAATTAACATGACCCAACAAGAAAGTTAATAATTTGGCATGATAGTTGTATCATGTATGAAAGTTAATATTTTGTTGACCATTGCCTCTCCGAAATGAACCCTTAATAATAAGTGTTAAAGCTCTCTGGGATTTCTTAATGTCTATTTGTAGTTTACTAATCATTCTTAGTCGAGCCTTTGGTACTTCCACTTATTTCTATGAGGTTGTAGGATTCACGTCAGCCTTTGCATTCTGTGTATCCTCTTTTAAAAATTGATTGTGTTATTTTCTCATTAAGAATTTTAATTGTGTTTTTATTGATATACTCAATTATTGAAATATATAAATTTATACAAAAGATATCTTTATATGGTTTATTGAGTTAGACTTCAGTTAATTTCAATATAAAAGTTTACAAGAGATGCTTGGTCTTCATGTGCCAAAAAGCTTGAGTGATCTGTAGTGTCTTTACAAACGTAGGACTGCTGGAAAGTAGAAACAGGTTGCTTGAGATGATTGAGACCCCTGAAGTGGTAAAACTTGGAGTCCCCACAACAGAACCTGAGTGGAAAAGAAAAAGAAAAGATTTAAATTTTTTCTTTTTTATTATCACTTGGGTTCTTTTGAGCTTTGAAGGTGTTCTTTGGATCCCAACTTTTCTGTTGTCTTGTTTCTTTTAACATTCTTAGTTGGTGCACATGATTATGGACCACGGTCGGTGATAATCAAATTGCAGTGCTTTTTCACCTGAGGAAAAGCTTGAGTAAGAGGCTCCCCTCTAAATGGCAAACACTGTTGGTATTTATACTTCTATAGAATGAAATTACATGACTTTTATTTTCCAGGAAAATATCAATTAATTATGTCACAAGTGCACCTCTTTTGTGGTCCTACTTCACAAATTTTCAGTGCTCATAATATCTTTTAACTTCAGTATCAGAGGCCAAAGATTTTAGATTCAACTTGTGGACTAGTTTCAAGTAGAACTTTTTAGAGTACCTTGGAGAATTTTCCTCATGAATCCATTAGTTCTGCTATTGAAAATATATCTTTGCTATATCAGTTAGTTATTTAGCCTTGATACGCGAAAGTTGAACTAAAAATTCATGCTCGTTAAAAAGCTCCATTGTCATGGCCCAGAAAATTGTATTCCTTCCAAACAAGAATTTGAATTTATGTATGTTTGATTTGACATTAGTGTTTGTTGTCTACACTGATAACTTGAATTTCAATTTAATGATAAATTTGCTTATAAGATACATATCTTGGATGGCCGAACGACAAGTTTTAAAAGTTTTTTGCCGTCAATACACAGGTTCGCCGAATCCAGAGTTTTGTGGACAGACTTGACAATTTGAAGGCAAGAAACTCTAATCCCTTCAGCAGCAACAACAATGCAGTCTCAGTAACAACCAAGTGGACAACCTTCGAGTCTGGTGTCGAAAGCCTACGTGCTTCGTTACATTCTTCTACCAGAATAACCCAGGACTGGGTTATGTTTGATTAAAACTAGAAGCTTCATTTATAAGTTTTGTACATGCTCCAAATGGTTTGTGTGGAATTATATTTTTATAGGACATGAAAGTAATTAGATAATAGAGGAGAGGAAAGTAGAAATGAACCAAAATAGTTCTTGGTGATTGCTTCTTAAGACTTTTGATGATGCTGTTGTTTCGGGAGATCTTCTTACCCTTCAAATGCTATTTAATCCAAGTCATAAATAGGAGCATGTTTTTTGTTTTAGGACTATGTATACTGAATATTAGATTTCTTATCAAATACTGGACATATTTTCCAAATTAATTTGACATGTTCATAATTTTGAACAAATTCAAAATTCATATAGAATTTATTTATAAATTTGTAATTGTTTTAAATATAATAACATATATAAGTACATAAAAACATTTTTAAAAAATACTTAAGAGGAATGAAATGAATTAATTAGACATGAGAATATGAGATGATTGGAGTTCTATCATCATATTTTTTTTAGATCGAATTGAAAAATTAGACCGGATGTAAATATAAATTTGCCAGTAACTTCTCCCAAATTTACAAATGGCTCGACGCTTGAGCTTCCTGTTAAGATAATTAAAATTATGGGTTATAGAAGTTCAGGCTCATTTTCGTTCCAGAGCCCAAGTCCACCTTCTGCTTAAATATTGGTCTTTCCCGTGTCTGTAAAATTCCGAAAGCACCGTAGTTGCCCCGGTGAAAAAGAAGAATATATAAAAAGCTGGCGAAGTTCGAAACTTGAATCAGAGAAAAATGAGAATGAAAACTCGCGGTGGAAAGGCTAAACCTCCTGGGTCTGCTACTCCAAAACCATCTTCTTCTTTTCCTCACTTGGTACCTCATTCTCGCTATCTGTTTATGGAGTAATTTATTTAATTGAGGATTGAAAGTGAAAAAGAAAATCGATATCTTAGAAAAAGAAAAATTAATCCATCTTTTTCTTCTTGCTTCTCGCTTCTTCTTTTCTTTTCTCTTATACATTGCATAAGAATTTTAGTTTTCTGCGTTAGTACCTTCCTTATGCTATTAGGTTTTCGTTTTATTCATATCTCTGTACTGGTTATCGACTCAGTTATTGTTGCACCAGTATCGTAATTAATCACACAATCAATAGGCCGCTTTTTTTTTTTTTATTTTCTTTCTGTTTTTTGGTTCTGGGTTCTCGTCAGTTTTATTTTTAGGTTCTGTTTGGTGAAAGGTAAAGGTTTATCTATTCAATCATATGCAAGTATTACTGTTATTTAAGGAAAGATGAACTACTAACGTTTGGAGAATTTTGGATAATTTTTTTGCCAGGACTACTCCAATGGAGAATATAGAATGAATAGTAATGAGCCTGAAACACCTTGCGGAGTCCTTCGCGAGTATGATGATGGCAATGATGATAATGGGTGGTGATGTTGATGTA
>NW_019014690.1:4476154-4487307 GCF_000150535.2 Carica papaya | reverse complement strand
GTCTGTGAGTGAGGATTTGGAACTTTTGGGAATCAAGAGAAAGCAGAAGCAGAGGGTTCGAATTCCTCTGATGTTCGAGATGACAGCGACATTGAAGATTTTCAGGTTTTCTGCAGGGAAATGGAAAATCCTAAGGTATTTAAAGCTCTGAAAGATGAAGAAAGAATACAAACTGAAAATTCAAGAAAAGCTGACGGCATTTTGCATGCACAGATGGTTGAAAATCAACAAGGAGAATCTCATAACACCTGCGGGAAGAAAGAAAAGAGATCTGCTAATGTTTCACCCCACACTTCAACTGAAGATACATGTGATGTTGTTAATTCGGAACTTGAGGAGGACTGCAAGAGTGAGGAAGAAGAGCATAAGCATTCAACTGGGTCTGGATCCACAAATGACGGGATTCAGCTTGACATGGATGCTAAGATCCCTGGTAAACATGGGAGGCGTGTCAGAAGAAGAAAGAGAAGAAAGAAAGTGCCACTTAGGAATTTTAATTCCTCAAAGAAGTCATTATCTCGGGAAGGCACCTCTTCTCTAGGAAACAACGGCAGCAATTATGATAAGAAAGTTATATCCCAGAATTCAAGTCCACCTCAAGAATCTGGAAAGAGGTTGTGAGTTTTTGAGTCTTGATTAAGGAGTTTGAGCATATTCTGCTTTTAGGATATAGTAGTTTTACTGGAATCCCTAATCTTGTTTTACTTGCAGAAATATTTCTGGGGAAAAGCGTAAAAGATTACATTGGACAACTGAGGAGGAAGATATTCTAAAGGTCTGTATGCCTAGTCATTTGTTTTCTTTGCACTGACTTTGTTACAGATATCACATTCACATTGTGAAATGGTATCATCCCTTCATTGCATTTGGAAAAAAAGGCCTATTCAAATTTCCATTTATATTATTTTCCCTTCAAATATACAGATTCTTGGAGCTTTTCCACTGAAACTTTGTTAAGGTTTATGGTGTTTGATTATTCAAGATCCTGAGATAGGTCATGTTGTATTAAATATCTTAGCATAATCAGGTTTTGGTAGTGTTAATTACTCCCAGAAAACTCTCATCTTGCAGGAGGCAGTTCAGCAATTTGATTGTACACCAAAAAAGAATCGTCCTTGGCGCAAGATTTTGGAATTTGGTCGTCATGTATTTCACGAAACTCGCACTCCAATGGACCTTAAGGATAAATGGAAGACTGTGACAAGAAAAAGCCTCCACTACTAGGACCCATGTTATTTTGATCACTTGTATATAATACGAAATGTTGTTCATCTTTAATTTTGTCGGAAACTAACATATTTTGCAAGGGCAAAGTGTTTTCACCATGCTGCAACTAAATGATGTTAGCATTGCACCAAAATTGTTCACGATCATCTTTTGCCTGGACAACTTATGTAACCACAAATTTGGAATGTCCTTGGAAATCTTTGGGTGAGAAAGCATGAGTTGTTTTATAGTTTTTGGTTGGGGTGAAAAGTGGTTTAGAATCATGTTGGCATTGGGATGCAGCTTCATGTTGCCACCATCCTTACTCGTAAATTTAGTAACTGAATAGTTTTGTGTGTTGTTCACTTAATATTGTGCTATAATTAAATGTGATATAGAAAATTGCTTAATTATTATAAAATGTTAAAAAATTTATGTAGAGACATCATGTCTCTACAGTCACCATGGATGTCCCCTTGACAGGTTGAAAGCTTGGAATGTTTTGATCCTGGAAGTTGCATGAATAGATGAAAATCTTGGAATTTTTTGATTGTGGAAATTGCATTTGATGAGATGACTAACTCCATAATTTGCTTCAAATATTTTCGGATAAATATAACTTAATATTGGTTATGGAGAAGTTTGCACTGTCGTTGCTGAACAAAGTATAGTTCAACATATGACAGAATCTTCAGCCAAAGAGGCTTAAGAAGTCAACTGCAACCATGGCAGCAAGATATTGACATGTCTCACTGCAATAATTTAACGAGGGGATGAGGACATGGTTTCTTTTCCGGTTTGCTTATTTTTATTTCCTTGGGTCCATGCTGATCACTCGTCAGTATCTTTTCCAAGATAGAGTTATCAATGGAGTTACGGATTTCGAAGCTTAAAATTTATTATCACAAGTCTCACATCTACAGGATTTTCGCCTGGTTCAAAATTTCGAGTGTTAATAGATTGATTAGAAATATTATCATATATATAAAATATTAGTGTGTGAATGAGTCTAAATATTTGGTAAATAAGAAATTTAAAAAGTAAAGACTCAAGGGACAAAAAGAAAACAACAAAAGTTGAGTTTGAGAAATTTCATGACTTTTGTTTGCTTTCTCCTCAGTCTCCATCTGCAACACACACTTGTTGTCATGAGAAGTCATGAGTTCCTTCCAAACTCCAACACATTCTCTCTCTCTCTCTCTCTCTCTCTATATATATATATATATATATATGTATACATATTATATATACGTATGTATTCTTCCTCGTCCTCCATTACCCTAAGCTTAAGTTCCTATTTTACTTTTCCTTTTTTGGTTTTCTCCATTGTTGGAGATAGATAACCCAAAGCAATGGATGTGTTTATTCCCGAGGAGTATGTTGTTCGCCGGAGACTAGAGAAAAAGGCAGCTGCCATGGCCACAAAAACCTCGGACCAGTCTAGCAGGAGAGTGGAGATGAAGAAACAAGTCCGGACGGCAGACAAGAATGAGTATTTTGTCATCGGTTGCCACACTGAAATTATAGTTTTTAGTTGCTTCTCTGCGTAAGAGTTGCATATGTACAACTAATATCTATATGTTTATATGGTTAAAATATTTGGGCTTTTGAATGTGATCATGGCGGTGCATTCTCCATATAAATCGGAAACTGGGTTCTTGGCTTTTTTCTCTTTTCTTTTCTCTCTCTTCTATCTCCCAAATTATCAATTGCGATATTTTCATGCACTAAAGAAAGTTAACTTATTCATATTAAGAGCATAAAATTTGGCAAAGAGAGTAAACAAGTGAAAATAAATAAAGTTGTAATTCAAGAACAAGTTTACAAGATAACATACATAATGACGAAATGGGATCCATTAATTACTTCTGCTGATCCATTTGGTGGACAAGAGATGAAGAAGAAACCAAGTGAATAAGAAAGTCAAACAAATCAGTGGTGATAACAGCTGATGCAATATCATGTTTATCAAGTGTCCTTCTCTTGGTTTGCATGGTAACCTTCCAAGATCTGACTGTGAGTTCTTGAATGAACAGCTCACAAGCCTTGGAGAACACAATGGGTGCCTCCCCTGATATCATCTTCACTTCATCATCAGATTTCTTCATGATCTTCTTGATCCTCGCCAGAGGCAATGAGTGCGGCCCGCCTAAATGAATCCCAGAGTATACACCAGCTTGCCTCATGCTTCTGCGATCTACTTAATTTCTTTTTCTCAAAACACAACTTATAAGGGGACTTGGGAGGCCGGCTGCCGGCTAAAACCCAATTTAATTATTTCTACTTATTTTCTATGATTAAAGTCTTCTTTTGGTACGTGATTCTCAATATTTAAATTGTTTTCCAAAAATCTTAATAATTCATTCACCAACAAGAACGAACATTGAGAAGCAAACTTTGGAAACCATTCTGCTTCACTGTTGATTCCAAAAGAGTTGAGCATGATTTCACAATATTCTCAAACAGATTAAGCTGACATGATGGGTAACTTGAACCATGTCATCATTTTGAGCTTAAACATGCTGAGGAAAGAAGCTAAATGGTTCATGAACAAATGGAGATTAGTCCAGTCTAATATTTGCTTGGCGAACATATTTCTCATGTGTTTTCCAATGTCCCATTCGAGTATTCCTCACCCACACCACTAGGCGTCCCATTTGGTAGCCTGTTTGTGCTCGTGGGATTTGAGTAAGGCGAATATGTGGAAACAGGGCTGCCTCGCGAGTACCGGTTCTGTACAGCTGTGCTACTTCTTGTTACCTTGAGACGAGCCCTTCTGCCCTGTTGTCATTTACAGAAGAAAAACAATGATCAGAATCAGACACATAAGAAACTCGACGATATAAAGAACAGGTGCCAAGGAAATGGGGTTTCAGTTTTGCCATTCCCCAGCTAATTGCCATTTTCTAAATTCTAACATAAGTTACAGTAAGAACATTGATCTAACCATCAAAATAGAGAAACAGCAAACACCGTAAGGCATAAGGCATCAAGGTCACACATACCTTGCCCATACATTTCTCCAAGTGAGGAGCAAACCTTCCCGCCATGATTGATCTTCCACAGTTCATGCACTCAAATATTTCATTGGCCACTGGAGGGTGAGTTTGTCCAAATATGTCAACCACATACTTGGCATTAGTTTCTCCACTATTACTGGAATCAGCTACCCTGGCACGAGCTTGTGATGACAACCTCACCTCTTCTTCCTCTTCTTCCAGATTACAGTCAAGTCCCAGCCTTGCAATCCGGTGACACTCAGATGCAACATCAACAATAATGGAATCTAGGAGATCACTGAAAAAATGAGAAGAAAGCTGCAAGCAAAACCCAGGAAAAAAGAAGAAAACTGTGAAGAGAAACTGTTTGAATTCCATTATTTGCACAAACAAGCGTTTCCAATTAACCATTGAGCTATCATCAACTGACACATCTCACTCTTGTCAGCATTGATTAACTAAAAATGAACAAGAAGGAAAAGAACATGATTGCAGAAAAACATGTTCAAGTGCGATAAACTATTTCATGATTTCTCAGCAAAGTCCTAAACAAGTAAACATCCACTTCTGTCTTTCACTTTGGTACACAATACATATACAAATAAACAGTTTGCTCCCTTGCTCTATCCCCAAGATTAATCAGGAAACCTTAAAACTTGGTTTTGAAGGTTATGATCTTTATCTCATTACACAAACTCAATATCACCAATCATCTACAGCTGATGGGTCAGTTCCTATAGCAAAATCCATAACTCAGGGTGAAAAGGAAGAACAGTAAAAATGAGAATACCTGAGTATAAGAAGACATATTGTCGTCATTTGGCCCAGACATTTTGTAGTAATATACAGAGACGTTAAACAGCAAGCTTGAGGTAGACCCAGAAAAAACCTAATGAATCTAGCAAGTACAACTGCAATGTATAAACAATGAAAACTTGATTAAGGAATTATTTTCGAATAAAAGAGAAATCTTTTTTCTCAAACAAAAAAATCAAGCAAGTCTAAACCTGTACTGAAGTGAATTTCAATTTTGAAAACAAATGTTAGATGATTCATCAATTTGTAACGTGTAACAAAAAGGGAAATTCCCCTTTAATTACGATTGAAAAAAGAAAACCCAGCATCAACAAGTCTTCCCTTCATTTCTTATCCAATTCTTCGAATTAATCATATCAAGAGCTAGTCACGTGGATAATCGACCCTTTCACATTAAAAGAAATTATGCAAAATCAAGGGAAAAACTATAAAACGTAGAGAATAATCGCGAAGTTTTTAAATGCACAGAAGCCATAATTAGCTCTATCGCACCGAGTAATACACATGAGAAAACTGAAAAATCACGACTAACTCACAGATCAGAACTGGTAAATGTACATAAAGGTAGCTTACCTGTGAAACCTTGAAGATGGAAGAAGAAGGTGTCTACTGGGAAAACAGAGTTGATTGTAGAATGGACTAATGGTAGTTTGCGTCGTCATTACGTGGCGGGGGTATAATCGTCATAAAAAAATTATACAATTAGAGAAAAGTGACATGCTCTTGCAGATATAGAGAAAACGGCGTAGTTTCATATGAAGCCGCGAGTGCAGGGAGTTTTGGGGCCCATAACCCAAAATGCAGTGAGGTGCTTCTGCTGAAACTTGATTTAATATTTTCTAATAAATTCAGTAAAAGTAAAGAAGATATTTTCCAATTTCATCAAAGAGAACTTTCTTCCTCTAATTTGTAATGTTTAATAATCAGCATGAATTTGATTTGATATATTTTATTAATTATAAGCTAGATTTTGTCTCCTATTACATATGAATTTTAATTTTAAAAATTAACTATGTAAAATTTAATTTATAATTAACAAAAATTAAATTTTATTTGTATTTAAAACTTTTTTAAAAATAACTATTATATATATATATATATTATCAAAACTGTTTTATTAATTAAGTACTAAAATTTATTTTATATTTTAAAATTTTAAATAAATAACTATTACATATATCAAAATTTGAGAAAATAATAGTTTCTAAAATTTTATGTATAATTATAATTAATATTAACAGATTATTTTTATTTTTATTTAAAAACAAGATAGTGCTATGTAACTTTTTTTATATTGATTATATTTATATTTTTATTGAAGTATAAATAATTAATTACATAATTTTTTTTAAAAAAATATAACTATGATTTGCAGAAATTAAAAAAAAAATAAAGAAAAATGATCAGGTCGGAAGACTATATCTGATTTCGGATTTTTCGTTTGTGATTGTAATTTTGCATATGGTGGGCATATATCACTGTGATCATGTCTGTCTCTTCTCTACTTGTGCAGCTGGCAATGTCCTTCGCATTCCCATAAAAAAACACGTGATTTAATTTAAACTACACGAACTTTTTTCCTTTATTCTTTTTATGAAAATATTAAATCAAAACAAGAATATACACCTTAAGTACACTTGTACTGTTTTATAATGGTACATGGGTTTGTAATATCGTATATATATATATATATAATAACAATAATGAGAAAATCAGAGGTATATGCGTTCCCATGTACTGTATCAAATTCGAGAAAAACAGTAGGGGGCCATGGCCACGTTCAAGGATTAAAACAACAAATCATCTCTGTAAATCTTGTCCACTCTTGCATTCTTAATCAATTTGGAGATAGAATGTATTTGGTAGTTCACAATTGACTCCGCATATATATATAGTAAAATATTATTTGGTCATATGTTTTACACTTCGAAAAACTTACCACCCAAGAATATATATAATCAACATCACTCGACTAAGGAATCTACATATATATATAGATGTACGTATCTAACATATATCGGCAGCCAATGATATGCAGGTGTAGCTATTTATGATTCCTTTGAGTTCCCAAACAAGAAGATCACCAGGACCAGAAGATGCAGATGGGTGGAGCTACTTTGAGTCCACATGGAGAAGATGATGATCAGCTAAAGCGATTTGAATTGCAGGGTGAAATCACCATGCTAGTTATTGTGTTAATCTTTTTTCTCTTCCTTGTCTTCCTCCTCTTGCTTCCTCGTCTGAACCGTTATAGAAATTCTGGAGTGTCGGAGCCCTCTGGCTCCGGCTACTGGAGGTAATGTTCGACAATGACGAAGATGAAGACAATTATGTTGCTCCAAGAGATCAGTCATGGCAGAATAGAAATGTTCTGTACTGTATTTATATACTGTTGTACTTCAATTATTTTGTATACTAATAATTTAAAATTATGTATATGTGTTACAATAATATTAAAAATTATAATGCTTCGATGTGAAGTGAAATGGACGGAAAATTATATGCTGATTGTAATCCAATCTTAAGACGTCGGTTTGGGTAAGATGCAGAGGAGGAGAACGAAATAAAATGAAATTATTTACTTACAAGAAAATGTTAATTGGAGGGAAATTAATCCTATGGAGATGAACTGATATGGAGGGTTTCCACTTTTGACTTAATTACTTCCTACTTGAACCGTTCAACGAGCATCGTAACGAACCAAAGGAAGATCCCCCGGCTCAGCACTACTCAACTTGTGGAGCGTCACATACCCTGCAGACAACAACTGCAGCAGTCACCAGTCTGGTCCCCCACCTCACAGAGTAGCTTGCTGGCTGAACCACTCCCAAGGCGAATAGTGCCCTAGGGGCCGACTCGACACCGACCGGCTGTAGGAACGCACTTAGTCGGTATTCATCTACGAGAGGCGCACTCGTGTGCCTCTCCCTTGTGTAAATATTCTCGGGTAAGAAAGCAGAAACCTCACCTCTTTCTGTTGCTGAACACAAACCTACTTTAGATCCAGGAGAACATGTAGATCTATTAAAACTAAAAAATGGAATAAAAATAATTCAATTAAAGAAACAAATTATATTAGTGTGTGAAAGCTAATTAAAAATAATAGTCATGCTATTCTACCAAACGCGGTCTTAAAAAGATGTAGTGATTAAATTGTATTTAGTTCTATCTTCTATTACTTATATACTTAAAAACTTTTATTTTCGAAAAACATCAGCTTCAACAATGACCATGTAATAAGCCCGAGTGTTTTGATGCTTATATTGATAGTACGAATGTAGTTCCATTAATACAAATGAAGATACAATATATGTAGTAGTCTAATTGTAGAAAAAATAAAAAAGACAACTTGGAGATTTCATTCTAAGTCCATTACAAATAAAATGAAATGATACTGAGTTTCTTCCTTAAAATTGAAATTGAATAAATAGCAGTTTTCAATCTCGTTCTATATTTATCTATTATTACTTTCCAAACTTTAGTTTCATTTTTACATACATGTTTATATATACAAAAATAAAAAAAGAAAAAAGAGATCTGAACAAATATCTATACTAGATAGCCCTTGACCATTTAAAGTTACTCTTTACTCAATTATGAAAAAGTTAAAAAGTATTAAAAATGACTGAACTCATTTACAAATGGATTTCAGATTCATTTATCATAGGTTTCAGAAGCTACATAAGTTAACAATAATAGTAGAACAGCTACATTTTGGATACATATATATCAACTACAAATACAGATCTACCCGCAAAAGACCCTTGTGTCAGCCGGCACAGCCTCTGCCTTCTTGCTCAGTAGCAAATGTTTTCAATTCTGTGCTCCTAAGAAAGAGGAATTCCTATTATCTCCATTAACTGCACCTTCCCTGTCTAATGGGTCTGAAAGAAAAAGGAAAAAAATATACATTTCTACCAGTATGTATTATACTGCCCTTAAAATACAAGAATCTCCTTACTACCCCTTCCCTTTCTCCCACTCATCTCCCTAATTTTTTCCTTGTTTCCTTATTGAACTTCCTCATTACTACTTTCTTTGTGTAGATGGTACTGAGATTCCCACTCAGAATACAACACTGCCCACCAATATGGAAGTTAGAGTAACTGCCAGATTGTCATCGAGCTCAGTACTTATAGGCAGTGATTCCACCACTGCTGATGCAAGAGATACAACCAAGAAACCCAGAATCATACCCCAACTCCCCTGAATATAACCAAATAATGCGAAGTAGTACATAAACCTGTCACAAGATTACTTGTTACTAGCAAAACCACTATATCTATGCATATGCATGCATTCTGCAATCATGTCTTATACAATGTAAAGAACCATGCATAATTACCCAATAGATGCTAAAAACCCAGCTGTGAACATTGCAACACTACCAGCTACTGTCTTGTTTCTGTTGTAAGGTAATTTTGTTCTGCCAATGCGTCTTCCAATTATATCGGCCATGCCTGAAACAGAGCACATGGCAAAGATACTAAAGCAAAGCTGTACAAAAATGCTGGAGAATTTAGAAGCAGGTTGCCCTATGTTTTAGATACGAAGTATTTAATCTGAGGACAGACAAGATTAGTGGTTTAATCAATATTAATATTACCATCTCCTGCACACAGGTTGCATATTGCTGCAATGGCAACGGGGGAAGTTCTCCAATATATTACGCATGCCGACGTTATTGTTGCTGCGTAGTACAAGGGTCCCTTAAGAAGTTCTCTGATGCATAGAGTAAGCTAAGAATAAAATGCAAACTCAAGAAAAGGTATCTTAATTGTTAAATGGCAAATATCTACTCTTATTCTTAATCTCAACTGTGTCTGGACGTCATTTTGGAGTTGGTGGCTCATTTAGAGATTTGGTTCCAAAGAAGACATCTCAGTACTTAAATGACCAAAGGGATCAAACTGGAAATAGTTCTATGCGTATGGATTTCAAAAATCTGTACAGGTATCGTGAATATAAATGTGTAGGTTCTTGCCTGTGGTCTCCATATCTGCTCATTGACTTGACTGTGGCTTCATCTTTCAATATTCCAAGACCCAAGACAAGCATTCGGATTATATTGACACCGGGAATAAGAGATGCTAGAATTGCTCCTCGATGCCCAGAACTGCAACAATTAGTGACTGCAGTTTTATCACAAAGATACCTGGAAAAGTTATTCAAAGATTATCCAGTCCTTGGATTACCTGAACAAGGGCCAGCAAAGCATGAAAACAAGCCCAATACTTATATGCACGAGCTTTCTGTTCAGTTTCTAAATACAAAAAGATTGACAGATAAGAAGCCAGGAGTTGACCATACTTAATAGGCTGGTTTGCTAATGAAAAAAAAGAAAAAATTCTTTCTCAGCTCAAGACAAACCATCAAAGACATTTAAGCATCCATTATGGCAAAAAGAGGAAAAAATAACTGCTCAAATCAAATTTCTTCGCTCTAAACATTTGAGTGGCTTACAGCACCCAAAACTAAAAGTCCAGCTATTGCACACAACTGCTCTCCTATGCTCCTCATGATTATACATATCTGCCATTTGGTGGGTCAAATTTTGGTTGCAGAATTGGAAAAACATGGAAAAAAAACTATCTTTTCCAAACATTAAGCTGGAGTTAAAACTTACTCAATCCCCATAAATTAAATCCGAATTACAAGCAATCAAATCAACGCACACGCAGGCATCTCATAGAAATATGCATTATTTTGAAAGAATTTAACCTGATCAAGACCTCGCCAAGCAGTTTCTTTCCATAGGCCAAGAAACGCAAAAATGACACAGCCACACACGATGGCTGCCCAGAGATCAGAGATGACCGGATTTTCAAGAAACCACATGACCCACTGTATAAACATATACACAAACCAATTCCTAAAGATGCAATAATCATAAGCTGAACTAACATGATTCAGAAACTAGTAGTCTACATATTTATAAGTGATCATTCACATGTAAAAGACAGAAAGGAAAAAGAAAACATGACCTGTAAGCTGGAAATTCGTTTGAAGAAAGTAATTTCTAAACCCCTTCTGACTACTTTATGACTCAGAATCCTTACTGGTCCTACACAGAACTTAGGGGAAACCCCAACAATCTGACTTTCGAGACATATCAGCAATCATCCTACTCTC
>NW_019014690.1:4459261-4475708 GCF_000150535.2 Carica papaya | reverse complement strand
TAGCTTCTGGCTCAGATCAGAAAAGGTACTGTTTTCCTTACCAAGAAAATACTGCAAAAATTATCGTTTCAGTACCTAAATTATAAATTAGGGGTAATATTGGAAAACACTTTTTTAAAAAAACTTTTTAATAAATAATTTAGTCTTTCAATTTAATATAATTATTTATTTTATAAAATTATAAAAGACTAATAAAATAGCAGTAATTGTTGCACAACTTATAGCTACTGAATTTATTAAGATTAATTATTAATTTTTACAATTCTTAAATTCTATTAAAGTAAAATAACGAAAAACAAAAAATTTTGTGTGTAAAATATTATGAATTAGAAGATTTTTTTATTTATTTATAAATTTAAACGTTAAATTAGAAAATTAAATTTGAGATCAAAATTATAATTTAAAAACTGAAATAATAATTTAAAAAAAGTATAATTCAGACTCTTGAAAAGCCTAAGACTTGTCCGCGTGCTAAAAACATGTCACGGGCTATAGATTCAAATTGAGGTAGTCTTTTCCGTTGAATTTTGCATTTTAATAATAATTTTTAATTAAATAGGTAAAATTAAAAAAATTATTTTTTTAGTAAAACTAAAGTTAAGATCTATTTTTAATAGATTTAAATATAAAAATTATAATTTGTAATTTTTAAAAAATATTTTTCACTTTAAATAAAAATTTATATTTTAAATATCAAAAGTTATTTTTACAAAAAAAAAAAATGTACAAGTTCTAATTTTTAAAATAACAGTAATTTCTATAATTAATTTTATTAAACAATAAATAATTTTTTATTTAATAAATAATTATTTTAATAATATTTTTAAAATTCACAATACAAACTATACTATTTGTGCCATATACACCAATTAAATGAACTTTATATTATTGTTAACAACCAATATCCATAAGAAGCCATGCTAAAGCTATTTGCCACTATGTTTAAGTTATTATATATAAATATTCAGTATTATTTAAAAGTTAATACTTTTTTTTTTAAAAAATACGAGCCTATAAACTATATATATCATTTTTATCAATTAACTAAATCTCAATGTTAATAGATTTAATAATATAATGATAGTATTTATTATTTAGATATAAAATTAATTTTCTTAATGAATCTATGGATAAGCAGAGTAAAATTTAATCAAATGATTTAGTACTTAATAATTGATTAAAATATTTAGGTATTAATGTCCAATGTTTATCTATATTTTGGAAGCTTCTCTTCCAAATTTGTATTATACTTGTTAATTTTTCCCATATGAGAATAAAATCATGTTGTGTTGGTTCATCATGTTTGTAATATCCGAGTCTGAAATTTAATCTGGGATTAATTTCAACATAAAAAAAAAATTTATAAAACCTATTTTTAAAATTAATAAATTTAAATTTAATGTATAAGAAAAAATAAGTTGAGGATGAAATTAAAATTAATTTTGAAAAAAAATGGTAAAAATTTGGGTTCGAATTATATTTTTGAAAGAAAAATTAAAAATTGAGAGTTAGAGTGCAATTAAAAAAAATTGTACTACGTAGGACTGTCCAGTCAGCAGTCTTGACGAGCTGGAGCACGCCGCGTGGCAAGGCACACTGACTCGGTGCCACGCGGGGGGCCACGCTGGAAATCCGCGTATCCTGCTTTCGGACGACCCAGAAGCGTTCCCGCGCGCATGGACGATCCGGATCCGTTCCCTCCTCATGCGCGATTGGACGGTCCCGATTAAACGTGATGAACGGTCCAGATTTGTTCATTCTTTAAACGAGATCGGACGGTCGAGATAAAATCGGGATGCACGGTCCAGATTTATTTATTTTTAAATGTGATCGGACGGTCGAGATCAAACGCGATGAACGACCCAGATTAATGCGAGATGGGTGTAAATATTTTGCATCACACCGAACTCAAACCTTAGCTACTAGCTTCCTGCCAGAGAAGAAGAACCAGTTGTCAGAGAAAGGAGCCGACTGCCGCTCGCCATCGCACTAGAGCCACATCCGACTGCCAAAAAAGGTAAAAATTCTCCTATATGCTCGGAATTTAATTTCGAGCATCTCCATGGCTAAATTGGAGCAAAAAAAATGATGAGCTGAAAACCGGGGGCAAAGTCCGGCAGCGCTGCTGCGGGCAAAACTTGCAATTGCCTCCGATGAGCCCGTTCCCGTTTCTCGTTTCGTACAATTTTTTCACTGTTCTGTTTTCTACAGGTTGACAAAAAAAAATGCACAGTCGCGAACGTGAGCTAGTGGAGCCACCGCACCGAAAAGTTTTACCACCGGTAGGTTTCTATTTTTTAACTTTTTTCGATCAACCGAGACTCCCTAACGTGTTTTCTCGCAAGGATGAATATAAAACCGGCCAAAATCGACCAAAACTGGTCAAAAATGGCAAGGCCGAGGCAAACCACCGTTGTGGGCAGGCGTCGTCGCCGGAGCACGGCGGTCCCACCGTGCCAGAATCCCAAAATTGGCCAATATATACACACACACACACACACACTATATGTAAGAGAAATGCATGTCATGGAAATTATGAAGCCTGTACCGAGTGGATATCCAGTCAGTTGGTCATGGTGACAGTGGTTTCTGTAATGGCCACAGTTGGGAATGTGTAGGGAATGATTTTCATTTAATGAAAAATGAGAGATGAATTCTTATTTTGTACTGAGAATTAAGAACGTCTGCAACACAGATTAGTCTATACGATATATTAAGTCATTTGAGATTATGAAAGCCATTTGGGATTATGAATTCTTTTTACATAAAGAACGAGGAATGGGATTTTAATGTTTATGGACTTGTTAGAAATGTTCTTATATGGTGTGTCATTCCTTAAAATTGATGATAGCTTTTACAATATAAGAATATATATATATATATATGTATCTTGCAAAGCTAGTAGGTAATATTTTCTTTTTAATTGTTGGTTTTCCTTTACATTTGCTCTATTGAGCCAATTGAAATGGCTGTCACTTGTTCTGGAAAAGGGTTGTCTTGTTAAATTGGTGGGTTTAGTTTCTGATTATGTTTCCTTCCATTGTATCCCAAAAAGCTTACAAGATCATAAAACAAAACCAGTAAGACAGAAGTAAACATTAATGGTGGTTGGAGAAGACAAAGCAAATTCTGTACTTGGTGTAAGTTTGAGAGAGAGAGAGAGAGGATGAGAATGGCATGGGAAAAAGGTGAAAAGAAGCTCGAGAATCAGGCTGTTGCATGTGAAAAAAGAGAGCTCGCTTCTCATTCTTCCTTCTTCTTCTTCCCGGCCAAATATTTACTTTTCTCATTCTATTAATGAAGCTAAGAGAATCCAATTTACTTAAATTAAGAGCTCCATTAGTTGTGTTTATGATTTTTACCAACCTTCAGTTTTATATCGGTGAGTAGTGTGATATTCTTACTGTGGTACAGTAATTTACCATTTCATTAATTATTTCAGATTAAAAGGACCAAAACCCAGATCCCAATCAACAAGAGGGTTGTGAATAGTTCAAAATCCGTACTCCCTTCAAAAGGTAGCGAAGGTCATCCTAGAATGCTCAATATATTGTATTTTATTTATTTTTTTGATTTTTATTTTTTAGAAGAGACATTCCCATAGCCCTATTAGGCATTCTAAATTATTGTTTAAGGAATGTAAACTCTAAACTCTATTATTTCGTTTCCGTATTTAATTCATGACTTTATTTTCTTTTAAGTTTCAGGCCTTTACAGTTGATATCAAAACTGCGTTCCTCGAAACCATTCTTTACACAAAAACCTTAGGAAATACCAAAAAAATAAATTATCACTCAACCATTCCTTGTGAAATGCAGGTACAGATAGATGAAAAGAGGAAGACCCCCACTAAACAGAGCAGTCTGGGAGGGTTCGCTTCGAAAGGATGTTAACTGATTCTTTGAAATGCTGGAGAGACTCATTGCTGCCCAGCAGGCTTGGAGAAAAGGAGGGAGCTACCTGACCCTCCCCTGCTGTCACATTTTGAGCCAGCATTGCAGCGGGAGGATCCTGAACCACCTCGGTATAACCTTGTTCATCCACAGTACCATTCGGCACCACCACAGTATGGTCCGGTGCCTTCACCGTATCACCCGACACCACTACAATACAATCTAGTGCCTCCACTGTATTATCTCGTACCACCACAGGTTCATCTAGTCCATCTCCAGCACAATCCAGTCCCTCTTTCACAGGACCCAGTTCCACCCATAATGGACCTAGACTACATTAAGATGTACAAAAGACTGAACATATCTACTTTTGTAGGGGCATCCTCCTTTGAAGAGACCGAGTACTGGTTACTGAGATAAAGAAGGCTTTCATGACTCTTGGGGTAGTTTTCGAACAGAGAGTATACTCACCACCTATATGCTGGTAGGAGAGGTAGGTCACTAGTGGCAACTCAAGCAGGCCACTATGCCTATTATAGTCACTTGGGAATAGTTCTTAATGGCCTTCAATGCAGAGTACCTCCTAGAGCATCTCTAATATTTGAAGAAAATGGAGTTTGCACACTTGGTCTAGGGTGATATGATCGTACCAGAGTATGCCCAAAAGTTCCTAGAGTTGGGCTGGTATTCCCCTGAGAGCATGATGGATGAAGGTAGAAAGGCAAGAAAGTTCGAATGGGGCCTCTGTCCTGAGAGTAGACAACAGTTATATGTATTTGAGCTCAGTACTTACTCAGCCGTCTGGCCAAGACGCAACTAATGGAGAGGAATCTTTGTATTTTTCTCATACAGTAGGGAACTCAGGTCTCTGGTTTCGCACTACAAACCAGCACCCACTGCACCTGTCAGCAGAACAAGAGACCTAGGCCAGTGCGTCATGCTCGTTCTTAGATTCTGGTAACAGGAGGCGGTAGGACTTGCCAGCACTATGACAAGGATTATGGGGACTAACCTTGCTATCACTTCAACAATACTTGCCGTATATGTAGAAGTGCCCAGCATTACGCAAGAGAGTGCCCGAGGAATCAGAACCAAAGTAGACCTCCTATCTAGGGCAGAGCTTACAACCTCACTCAGCAAGATGCAGAAGCCAACCTATACGTGATACAAGGTACGTATACTATCTGTAATCATCTTGCACATGTTTTGATTGATACTGGTGTCTCACATGCTTTTACACCAAACTTGAATGTATTACTTGAAAGACTTGATTCTGTGTTGTTTGTGTCTACTCCTGGGAGTAGAACACTAGTAGGAGAGGTTATATACAAAGCTTGTATCATAAATATAGCAGAAAAAAAATTGAGTGTGGACCTAATAGAGATTGACACGGGGGACTTTGATATAATCTTAGGAATGAACTGGCTAGCAGCGTACCACGCCACTAAAGATTGTTTTCACAAGAATCTTGTACTCAACCCTCCTAATAAAGAGTTATTTACAAATTAATAAATTCTTGAAACATTATTCCCTCATGATAATTTTTCTATTACCAAGTGCTTTAACTCGGTTGTTTTCTCTAATTAGGCAAACTTAAGAAAGAAATTTACGTTCGAGAGATTCCAGTAGTATGAGACTTCTTAGATGTATTTCTTGATAAACTACTCAGACTGCTAGTAGATAAAAAAGTTAAATTTACCATAAATCTTCAGCCAGACACCCAACCTATCTCGGTTGTCCATTACTGCATGAGTCGTGTCGAGATGGAAGAGCTGAGAAAACATATCAATGAATTACAAGATAGTGGGTTCATATGATATAGTGTCTTCCCTTGGGGTGCTAGAGTCACATTTGTAAGGGAGGGGGTTGAGACATTAAGGTTATGTATTGACTACAAGGAACTGAACATGGTCACGATCAAGAACAAGTACTCCCTCTCTAGGATCGATGACATTTTTGATCAGTTGCAGTGGTGCCTAGGTCTTCTCCAACATAGACTTGTGTTCAGGTTACCATCAGGTAAAGATTAAGACATAAAACATTCCCAAAACACCTTTCCGAACCAAGTACAAACACAATGAGTTCTTGGTCATGCCATTTGGACCAACTAACGCACCAACCATCTTTATGGATTTGATGAATAGGATTTTTAAACAATTCATAGATCAGTTTTTCATTATATTTATCGATGATATCCTAGTCTATTAAAAAAGTAGAGAGGAACACGCTCACCATCTGACTCGGATTTTGCAGGTTCCTAGAGAAAAGAAGTTGTATGCAAAATTGAGTAAGTGTTAGTTCTGACTCGAGCAAACTACATTCCTAGGGCATATCATATCAAGGAACGGAGTGTCAGTAAACTACAAAAAATTTCAGGCTTTTCTTAGTTGGGAGAAATTAACATCGATTTAGGAGATTCGTAACTTTTTAGGAATGGTAGGTTATTACCGCAGGTTCGTAGAAGGATTTTCGAGCTTAGCTGCACCTTTGACTCGGTTCACAAAGAAGAACGTCAAGTTTGAGTGAAACGAGGAATGTGAAATGAGCTTTTCAGAACTAAAGAATCGGTTGACTACTGCACCTATGTTGGCCTTACCGAGTGGGATAGGTGGATATACAATTTACAGTGATGCCTTAAACTTAGGGCTGGGTTATGTTCTGATGCAATATGGGAAAGTCGTATGAGTCCAGACAATTGAAGAGTCATGGAAAAAACTACCCCATCCACGACTTAGAACTTGTCACGATTATCCACGCCTTGAAGACTTGACACCATTACTTGTATGGAGAGACTTTTCAGATTTATACTGACCAAAAGAGCTTGAAAAGGATCTCAACATGCGTCAGAGATGATAAATTGAACTCCTCAAGAACTACGATTGCAATATTTTATATTACCCAGATAAGGGCAATGTGGTAGCTGACACATTCAGCAGAAAAAGTAGAGGCATGTTAGCTCACATAATGGTTTTAGAATGCAGAGTAATAGGAGCCGCACAATAGATACGACTTCATGACTTGACGAGAGTTACATGCTTGGTCCACCTGCCTGTTCAACTTGGGTTGATCCTGTAACGACTCTGAAAATTTTAAAAGAAATAAATTATGAATTTAGTACGAAAGTGAAATAAATAGTTAAGGTTTACATTCCTTACACATAAACTTAAAATCCTAATAGTGCTACAAGAATTAACATTTTGAAGGAAATACAAAAAAATTAAGGAAATAAACGGAAAATAAATACAACTGGTATCCTACTCGCAACCATATTGTGGATCAAGCTTTGGATCCTGGTCCTCTTGATCTGAAATGGTTAAATAAGAAATGAGCTACACTAGTCCAGTAAGAATATCACGCTACTCACCAACACAGAAATGAAGGTTGGTAGAAAATCAAAACAACTAATGGAGCACTTAATTAAACAAATGCATTTATTACTAATAAAATAATTTACCATCCACTTACCGCGGTGAGATTTATAAAAGCAACCTATAGAGATAATAACATAACATTTATCATAATTTCATATGCAATTGATAACACGCACACATTATAAATCCATATTCAATAAATCAAACAACAACCTTTTCTTTTATCGGCCTACTGGTATCTATGGGAGTTCATAGGGATGTCCTCGCTACGCGTGAACCATTTTCTTCAACATTCTCAATTAAAGGCCGTCTCCATACCCTGTCCGGTATGAGTGCCAAATTACCAAGTCTCGATACCCCATCCGGTATGAGACAACGTTCACGGTAGGGTTTCCTATTGTACCTGACCGTCCACCATCTCCCAGGATATCCAGTAAGACTGCCGTTTTATCCATTCACTTAATCAGACAATTTTCCTCTTTTCTTTAGTCTACACTTTCTAATTCAACTGTAATCACATAAATAAACAAACATGCATCAGGGAATGCAATCATATCTCTGTTTTCCAATTTAACAGTAGTCACATAAGGCAACAATACATGTATTCAAAGCCATAAAATCGATAAATCGGATATTATTATGCATTTAAACTGTAAATAAATCGACAGAAATTAACAGATAATAATTTTTGGTTCTGGCTCCATTAGTAACCCATAATTAATTATAGATATTTTTTAAACTTTACAAAACACCGCATTATTGTTAATTTGACTTCAATTCCATAACAGAGAATAAGGTGAGAGATTCTTGCTCAATTTGATGCCCAAAAGATTAAGCTGTTGACTGCGCTTACTGGCGGTTCTCGGGTTTCCTGAATTTTTTCTTCGAGGATTAAAACGCGCTACAAGTACCTACGAATGTCCCATAAAACTCAAAAATAGTGTCAAGACCCATTTTAGCCAATTATAGAATTCTGGCACGACGGCTCTGCCGTTCTCCAGCGACGGCGGTCCACCTCAGGTCTGCTATTTTCGGTCAATTTTGCATCAATCCCTGCGAGAAAACACGTTAAGGGGCATCAGTTGGTCGAAAAACATAAAAAATCGAAACTTACTGGTGGCAAGGCTCTCCGGTGCGGTGGCTCCTTCGACTCATGTTGTAGTTGGGTGTTTTGCTCCGATCAATCTGCAGAGAAGGAAACAGTGATCATAATGGTAGAAAAATTATGTAGAACAGGAATTGAGAAGGGTCTCATCGGAGGCATTTTGTGAAATTCTCTGCAGCGACGTCGCCAGGTTTTGCCCATAATTTTCAGCCAATCGGCTGGTCCTTTTGCTCTAATTTAGCCATGGAGGTGTTTAAAATTGAATTTCGAGCAATAAATAAAATTTTTACCTCTTTTGGCGGTCGAAAAGGGCACCGGTGCGGCGGCGGGTGGCAGCGGCTCTCCTTCTCGATGGCTGGGTCTTCTTATCTGGCGAGGGTGTTTGGCGGCTAGGGTTAGGATTTGGTGTGAAAAATGTTATTTATATATATATCCTTATCTAATATGGGCTGTACGATCGTGTTTAAATCTAGTCGTTCAATCGCGTTCGGGGACGAAGCGCATCCAGGCCGTTCGTGCGTGCGGGAACAGATCTGGACCGTTCAATTACAGGCATGCGGATCGCTTGCGTGGCCTCCTACGTGGCATTGCGTCAGTGTCTGTTGCCACACGACGTGTCATGGTTTGTCGGGGCTGCTGACCGGGCATCCTACGTGGTAAAACTTTTTTAAATTATATTTTGACCCTCGGTCTCCAATTTTTTTTTTTAAATATCTAAAGAACCTAAATTTCCACCCCTTTTCCCCAAAATTGTTTTCAATTTCATCCTCCATCATATTTCCTCTATTTTTACACTAAATTAAAATTAAAAAATTAAAAAAAATTTTATTATAATTAATTTATATTACAATTAAATTAATTTGGGCATTACAGATCCAGAGAATAAAGGAAGCTCAATCCGCTAATTCTACCCTAATAGCCCTCAGGAAAGAATCAGAACAGAGAGTAAATTCAGAATTTCGAGTCTCTACCAATGAGTTGCTTAGATTTTAAGATAGAGTGTGTATTCCATGTGACAGTGAGCTGAAAAGGGACATAATGACAAAGGCTCATAGTTCAAAGTTTGTTATGTATCCCAGAAGCACTAAGATATATCAAAGTATGTGACCCCAGTTTTGGTGGAACGAGATGAAAAGAGAGGTGACCGACTTTGTTTTCAAGTGTCTGGTGTGTCAGCAAGTCAAGACAGAGCATCAACGCCCAGACAGGCTACTTCAGCCACTACCGATTCTGGAGTGAAAGTGAGAACACATCACAATAGATTTCGTGACAAGATTACCTATGGTATACTCAGGACATGATACCATTTGGGTAATTGTTGACCGACTCACCAAGTCTTCTCACTTTTTGGCCATCAAGATGATCGGCATCTTGGACAAGCTAGCAAAAATGTATATCCAGAAGATAGTCAGGTTATATGGAGTGCAAGTGACAGTAGTATCCGATAGGGACCTCAGGTTCACTTTTAATTTAATGTGGACTTATGAAAAAAAATAAGTTGAGGATGAAATTAAAAATAATTTTGGAAAAAATGGGTGAAAATTTGGGTTCAGAGGATATTTTTGAAAGAAAAATAAAAAATTAGGGGTCAGAGCGCAATTAAAAAAAATTATGCCATGTAAGACTGCCCAGTAAGCAGTCTCAACGAACCGGAATGCGCCGCGTGGCAAGGCACGTTGACTTGGTGCCACGTGGGGGCCATGTTGGTGATTTGCTTGCCCCGCGATCAGACAGCTTGGAAGCGCTCCCGCGCAAGTGGACAGTCCAGATCCGTTCCTTCATCAGGTGCGATCAGATGGTCGCAATTAAACGTGATGAACAGTTCAAATTTATTTTCTCTTTAAATACAATCAAACGATCGAGATCAAATCGCGATTAACGGTCCAAATTTATTTTTTCTTTAATCTCGATCGGACGATCGAGATCAAATGCAATGAATGGTCCAAATTAACGCGAGACGAGTATAAATATTTTGTATCACACAAAATTCAAACTCTAACCGCCAACCTCTTGTAAGAGAAGAAGAACCAGTCGCCGAAGAAGGGAGCCGACTGCCGCCCGCCACCCGCAATCGCATTAGAGCCGTCTCTACCGGCCAAAAAAGATAAAAATTCTCCTATCCACTCGGAATTTGATTTTGAGCACCTCCATGGCCAAATCAGAGCAAAAAAATGGCGGATGGGTCGAAAAATACAGATAAAGCCCAGTGACGCCGCCGCAGGCAAAATCCGCAACCACCTCCGATGAGCTCCTTCTCATTTCCCATTTCGTGCAATTTTTTCACTCTTGTGTTCACCGTTCTGTTTTCTACAAGTTGATCGAAGAAAAGTGCCCAGCCGCCAAGGTGAGCCGGCGGAGCTGCCGCACCGAAAAATCTCGCCACCGGTAGGTTTTCTTTTTTTCACTTTTTTCAGCCAATCGAGACCCCCTAACGTGTTTTCTCGTATAGATGGGTATAAAATTGGCTGAAATTGGCCGAAAATGGCCAGATCGAGATAAACTGCCACTGCGGATGGTGTTTATTCGCCGAAGCATGGCGGTGCCGCCATGCTATAATCTCGAAATTGGCTGAAAAAGAGTCTTGAACACCGATTTTAGATTTTTAGAGTATTTTTAAGTACGTTAAGCGTGTTTTAATCTCCACAGAAAAATTCAAAAAATCAGAGGATCACAAGTAGGAAAAGTAAAAACTTCAGTATTTCGGATATTGATTCAGATAAGAATCCCTCATCTTATTCTCTGTTATGGAATTGAAGCTTAATAATCGATAATATTATATTTTGTATAATTTAAAAAATTTTGAGAATAATTACAGGTTACTAATGGAGCTAAAACTCGTTAGTCATTTATTTGTTGTCCTGTGTAACTGATTGTTGAATTTACAGCTTTAAATACATGATGATATACTGAAATAATTAAACGATTTAGTTGTGCTTCCTTGATATATATATATTGCTTGTCTTGCGTGATTTACGGTTGATTTTTTGAATTGAAAATTAATATGCAAACGGAAAATTATTTGGTCATGTTAATTAATGAATGGTAGTCTTACTGGATATCCTAAGAAATGGTGGACGGACCGGATACATAGAGAACCCTACCGTGAACGTTGTCTCATATCGGACAAGGTATCAAAAAATTATATTTTTGGCGCTCATACAGGATGGGGTATAGGGACGACCCGATTCACCCTCATACCGAACGGGGTATTGAGGGATGATATTTTTGGCGCTCATACCAGATGGAGTATGAAGATGGCTGGTTAGTTGACAATGTTGGATATTGGTCCACGCATAGTGGGACATCCCTCTGACTCCTAGGGATACCAGTAGACAAATAAAAAGGAAAAGTTATTGTTTTTATGATTTTTACCAACCTTCAGTTTTCTATCGATGAGTAGTGTAATTTTCTTACTGGGATGGTGTAGCACACCATTTCATTAACTATTTTAGATCAATAGAACCAAGAACCAAATTCCGATCAACAAGAGGTTGTGATTAGTTCACTATTCGTACTCCCTTCAAAAGCTAGTGAAGGTCGTCCTAGAATGCTCAGTATATTGTCTTTTGTTTATTTATTTGATTTTTATTTGTTCTTTTAAAATGAACAATCTCGTAACCCTATCGGACATTTTAAATTATTGTGTAAGGAATGTAAATTCTAAACTCTATTATTTCGCTTTCGCATTTAATTCATGACTCTATTTTCTTTTAAGTTCTAGACTTTTACAATGTTGTTTATTTTTAGAGGATATTGGTGCTCTATTGAAGCATGTTAACATATATTTATTTATTTTTAGTACAATATAATATATATAGAATTTGTTTTTATAAAGAGAAACTAGCTTTTGAACATAAAAGAATGAATAGATAACCATTAATGTAAAACTTGCTTGTTAAAATATTTGTATTTTGTATAATAATATTTTCATTAATAAACAAGCTTGCTTCCAGACACTCGTATTTCCATATGTCAGCGCTTCAGAAGATAGATATGTCATTAAAACAATTAAGAAAAGACAAATCTGGTGATGAGTATCTAAATTTTTTACATCCTAAAAAATATGTTAACTAATTATTGCCTGCCAAATATGGAAGGAACATAAAGGACAACTTCACGTCTTATTCCATTTATGGTTTACGTGCCATGTTTTACAAGCTCTGTTAACCAAACAATTAATTATATCGACAATAAAGGGCGAGACAATTCTCACAATACTCATTCTTCATCATCTTCTTATTCTCTTGGTAGTCTCAATAATTAATTATATATATGTTACTTTTATGTGTGAGGTTATTGGGTTAATCAATGGATGTATGCTTGTTTAGCAGGTTGATCAATAATGGAGGAAGTTGCAAACCGTAAGATTATTTTGGAATAACCGACTTTAGCTCTTGGTCCACAAAGCGATAGCTTGGACATGTTAGGTTTGCACCAGTTGAGAGAAAAAATCTGCTATGAGTTTCTCATTATATCATATGTAGCATATATAGTGCAGCTCATGATGTGGATAACTACAAGAGAGGAGATAAGAGAGAAAAGATAGAAGAGATAGAGGTTAGTTGCAAATTGTGATATGATAAGCATAAGGAGAGTAGCTGATGAAGAGTAGGAGTCCTTACCACTGCCTGACAAGTCCATGCTTAGAAGATTATAGACAAAGTTTATCGTGAATGAACAGGAAGCGATCACGAAGGAGGGACTTGGTGAAAATATCAGCAAGTTGATCCTTGGTGGCTAGAAAATGAACATTAATATTGCCATTTTTTACTTGCTCTTGGACAAAGTGATAGTCGAGCTCAACATGCTTGGTATGAGCATAAAGAACAAGATTGACAAACATGTAAATGGCACCGATGTTGTCACACCATAAAGTAGCTTTGATGGATGAAAGAAAGCCAATTTCTCGCATCAGTCCCTGTAACCACAACAACTCAGAAGTGGTGTTATCTATAGCCTTGTATTCACTTTTTGTAGAGGAACGAGCAATAGTGGATTTTTCTTTGCAACCCAGGAGACCAGATTCTTGCCAAGGTAAATGGTAAAGCCACAAGTCGACCTTCTATCATCAGGACACCCGCCCCAATCACTGTCACTAAAGAATTGGAAATCGAGTGTTGTATCATGAGATAACAGGATGCCAAGAGAAGCCGTGTGCTTGAGATAACGCAGAACGCATTTAATTGCCTTCCAATGAGTCTCGGTTGGGGCATGTATAAACTGACATAATCTGTTGACTGAATAACTGATGTCTGATCTGGTGATGGTTGCATATTGTAATGCACAACAACATGGCGATACATAGTGCCATCTGAAAGGGGATCACCTATGGACTTGGACAAGATAGGAGAGCTGACCATTGGCGTTGGGCATGGCTTGACATCTTTGAGGCCTGTCTGAGAAAGCAACTCATGAATATACTTCGTTTGAGTAAGTAGGAGACCGTCTTTCTCATAGTTGACTTCAATGCCCAAAAAGTAGTGAAGTTTGCCAAGTTCACGTATTGGAAATTCAACCTTAAAAGACATAATAATAGTGGTAATGAGAGCTGAATTATTCCTTCTGAGAATTAAGTCATCAACATAAGCAAGAAAAAAGAATTTTTCAGTGCCATGGTGATAAATAAAGAGTGAGCTATCAACCTTTAAAACTTGAAAACCAAGAGAGATGAGGAATTGGCTCAGTCGAGTGAACCAGGCTCGTGGAGCTTGCTTAAGACCGTATAAGGACTTTTACAACCTGCAAACAAAATATGGGTCAGCAATAGAGATAAAACCTAACAGTTGCTCCATGTAAACCTCATCTTGTAAGGTGCCATGAAGGAAGGTATTCGAGACATCTAGCTATTGAATGTCCCAATTCTAAGTGATAACATTCGACAGAAGGACTCGAATGGTGGAGGATTTGATAACAGGGCTAAAGGTTTCTTTGTAATCAATACTAGGTTGTTGTGAGAAACCTTTGGGAACAAGTCGAGCTTTATAGTGATCAATGCTCCCATCTAGTTTTCTTTTAATATGAAAAGTCCATTTATTACCACTAACATGTGTATGATTTAGATGGGGAACTAATGTCCAAGTGTTGGTAGCCTAGAGTGTAGCAAACTCGGTCTGCATAACATCTTTTCATTCTTTACAGAGGGAGGCTTGTTTGTATGTGATAGACTCAACTTGAAGATAATTTAGTTTGAGGGAATGTTTGGCAAGAAAGGCACATGTTTTCTAGTCATAGTAGAATGGTGCAAGGTCATAGGGTGACTACATTTTGGGGAGGTAGTTTGATTATTATTAACATTGAATTTAATAAGATCAATAGTTAGAGATATAGTTGGCAGAGAAAGAGATAAGGATGAGTCAGAAGAGTTTGATGTGGCAGTGGATGCAAGGTGATAAGGTATGGTTGAAGTAGGAGTCTTAGAGGGGGACAACAGAGGTGATGTGGGAGAGTTAAGAGATAACGGATTAGAGTTATCCACACCTAAGGATCCCAAGTGTGTACCAACTATTAACCAAGGAGAAGAAGCAGTTGTTGCACCAGTAGAAGTTGATGAGGACACGACTGAAGAGGATTTAAAGGGAAAGACTTTTTCTTAGAATTTAACATGTTTGTAGATATAGATCCTATATGAAGAAGGGTGTAAACATTGAAAACCAGAATGAGAGCGAGAGTTACCTAAGTAATCACAAGGATTGGATCTATAGGAAATTATGACGATTGTATGGGCGGAGCAGAGGGAATATGAGATAGCCAAAAATTTTGAAAGTATGATAAGGAGGATCAACACCAAATAGCTTCCTAAGGGGACAAGAGTCCTGTAAAATAGATGTAGGCAAAGTGTTGATTAAAAAGACTGCAGGTTCAAAGGCAAATTGCGTAAAACGAAGAGGTACATTAGCATGGCCAAAAAGATTGAGACCCATGTCCACAATATATAGAGGTATCTTTCTGACACTAAGCGCGCTGCTTCTCCTGTCCAAGTGAAGAGTATATTAAAAAAGTCCTTTCAGCTTGCATACTTCTTTTGCCATTAAGAATGGAACATCTCTCAACTTGTAAGTGTTAGAGATGTTTGATTCTGTTGCAGATTTTGGTTGATTAAAGAATCCTCTCAGAAGCCCGTGTATATTAGTAAAAGATGTGACTTTCACAGGTTCGACTTTTCTTGTTCGTTAAATGGAAAATGAGTTCACAGGGCTTTTCTTCAAAACGTTGCTCTGCAAAAATAAAAAATAATAGCTCTTATTTTTATAAAAAAAAAAATATAACTGGCGTAAGTCATTGCAGGTACAACTAAAGCAAATAGCAGAGCTCATGGCATTGATAAATTAAATCAAGTTGACATGCACCAACAACAACTAATGATTGGATCCGACACTTACAGATCGAACCATGTCAGCGTGAATCAACCACAACAACTGGTTGGAACCAATATTTATGGTTTAGACGACCTTAACAAAAATGAACAGCAGATGATTGGACCCAATGTTGGCGAGTTGCACCAGGTCAACAGGAATAAAAAACATCAAACAATTGGAGCCAACGTACAACAAGTGATTGGATCCAATGTTTACAAATCGAATCAGATCAATTTAAACCAACAGCAGCAAGAGATTGGATCCTTAAACCAGGTGAACAAGAACCAGCTACAAACTATAGCCCAAACATTGACAACTTGCAACAGGTAAGAATGAATCAGTAACAATAAATTATTGGATTCAATATTTATGAATTGAATTATTAAAAGTGCTAAATTACTAGAGTTAATGTTTGTGAATAATGGCAGGTAAATTTTAATTGGCAGCAACAAACTATTAGCCCCAATGCTGACATATTAAACCAGGTCATCATGAATCAACAAGAAGGAACAATTGGACATGCTTTTGATCAGTTGGAGCACGTCAAAATAAATCAACAATATCAAATAGTTGGACCTGACATTTTTGGATTGAATCAAGATAGTGCGAGTCAACAAAAAATGATTGGGTCCAACATATCAAACCAAGTCAATAGCTATGGAATGCAGCAAACGATTGCAACAAATGATTATGGATTGAATGAGGTTTGGATGAATCAGCAAC
>NW_019014690.1:4428349-4459003 GCF_000150535.2 Carica papaya | reverse complement strand
GATTAAACAATCTAATTTGGATTTGAAGACATGGAGGACATGAGATTAATAGATGATTATGGGGCATTCAATAAAATTTTTGATGTCAACTTCTGTGGTAAAGATGGGTTGAGCTCTATTGAAAGTGAGAGCGTAAACATGAGTAAAAAGCAAAACAACATGATAGCAACTAGTATGAGGGTTGACAGTGGATCGAACAACATAATAGCTGAAAGAAGTTTTAATGACAAGAGCAAGTCAAATGCTACAAAAAATATGACATTGAACAATGAGGATGAGTTCAACAGCATGGGAAATAAGCTCTTTAATAATCAAAATGGCTTAGGCATGGAAAATACAAGTTATTTCGAAGAATATGGATTAGGGAGCATGAGTTTTGAGAATGACTTGGGGCAACAGAACATAAACTTTTTAGACATGCAACATCAATTTGGATAAGAAGAGTTTGGGAATATGATAATGAAAAATGAATCTGCATATGGGAGAATGACAACTATGAGATTAAATGATGAACATGAGGCTCAAGATAAGGGAAATCAAAGTTCAACTGATCAATTTTGGCTTTCTGAATTCAATTTGGATGACAATCAATCAAGTTTTGGTGGAATTGAAGAAATATTGAAGGATTTCAAAAAGAAAAACTAAACACTCACAAGAACAATTTTATTGTTAATGTTTTCTTTTGTTCTCGTGTATTGTCTCTAGATTTATGACTCTTTTTTATATTTTTTCTAATATTTTATTATCATGTCTAAATGTTGTCTGTCTTTTTCATAAAGTTTGCAATATATCCATCAACATCTGGCAACAAGTCGAGCTTTATAGTGATCAATGCTCCCATCTAGTTTTCTTTTAATATGAAAAACCCATTTACTGCCAATAACATGCGTATGATTAGACGGGGAACCAATATCTAGGTGTTGGTAGCCTGGAGTGCAGCAAACTCGGTCTGCATAACATCCTTCCATTCTTTACAGAGGGAGGCTTGTTTGTATGTGATAGACTCAACTTGAAGATAATTTGGTTTGAGGGAATGTTTGGCAAGAAAGGCGAGATGTTTTCTAGTCATAGTAGAACGGCGCAAGGTCATAGGGTGACTACGTTTTGGGGAGGTAGTTTGATTATTATTAACATTAAATTTAATAAGATCTATAGTTAGAGGTATAGTTAGCAGAGAAAGAGATAAGGATGAGTCAGAAGAGTTTGATGTGGCAGTGGATGCAAGGTGATAAGGTATGGTTGAAGTAGGAGTCTTAGAAGGGGACAACAGAGGTGATGTGGGAGAGTTAAGAGATAAGGGATTAGAGTTATCCATACCTGAGGATCCCAAGTGTGTACTAACTATTAACCAAGGAGAAGAAGCAGTTGTTGCACCAGTAAAAGTTAATGAGGACACGGCTGAAGAGGATTTAAAGGGAAAAACTTTTTCTTAAAATTCAACATGTCTGGAGATATAGATCCTATCTAAAGAAGGGTCTAAACATACAAAAACTGAAATGAGGGAGAGTTACGTAAGTAAACACAGGGACTGCATCTGTAGGAAATTGTAACGGTTGTATGGGCGGAGCAGAGAGGATATGAGACAGCCAAAAATTTTGAAAGTATGATGAGGAAGACCAACACCAAATAGCTTCCTAAAGGGATAAGAGTTCTGTAAAACATATATAGGCAAAATATTGATTAAAACGATTGCAGATTCAAAGGCAAATTGCCAAAAATGAAGAGGTACATTAGCATAGCCAAGAAGATTGAGACCCATGTCCATAATATGACAAATTTTTCTGTCAGATAAGCCATTTTGTTTATGTGTAATTCACTTTTATCCTTAAGAAAATTCACCCATGTGTACCAGGTGAAATCATCAACAAATATAGCAAAATAATGATGACCTTGACTTGACAGAGTTGGTGCAGGACCCCAAACATCTGAGTGAACTAACTCAAATGACACTAGACTTTTATGATTAATAGAGTGTAAACTTAATCTAAACAGTTTTTCTAAGGGACAGGATTAACAGGGAACTGAAGAGGATGAGCTTGAGCTTGATAGATTTTGAGACTTGATAATGGAGGAAACCACACGGTGATGAGAATGTCCAAACCGAACATGCCAATCATCAAAACTTGAAATGGTGCTAACATTTGCATACTTCTTTAGTGGACATAGTACATAGATTCCATCTTCACTGGGTTCTCGTAGGAGGATTCTCCTGGTTGCCTGATTTTTAACAAGAAAATGTGAGGGCCAAAACTCAAAGAAGCAGTGATTATCAGTTGTGAATTTTTGAACAGAGAGCAAAGATTGTGTAATTTGTGGGACATGTAATACATTATTTGATTGGAATTTATGATGGTAAGAATGATAAGTTGCTTTGCCAGAATGAGTAATTTGCATACCTTGGCCATTGCTAACCCTTAGGTGGTCACCACCAGTATATTCATTAGCGATGCTGAGAGAGGCAATATCCAGAGTGATATGATGGAAAATTACTGTATCTGGATTCCATGGTAAGTATTGAACACCTTGGTAAGAGTTTAGATTATAATGAGGAGCAGTAATCCCCAATCTTGAATTTGCACAGGTGAGGTTTGCTTGTGCTGGAATAGGTTGCCTTAGAGTGTATCTTTTGTGACAACGATCAGCTGTATGATTTCTGTAACCGCATATCTGACATGGTCCTTTGCGTTTGGATTGAGAGAACCTGTTGTAATTGGATGATGGTTGAGGCTGTTTGATATTAGCAGCGGAAGAATGATTCTTTTGAACAATGTTACCGATAGGGGAGTCCTGGATGCATTTTATCATAATTTCATGGGCAAGAGGCTGACCATAGAGCTCATGAAATGGAACTGGTTCAAGCTTTATATTGAGTGTAGTAATGATTCCATGAAATTCTTGTCCAATATTGTGATAGATAATCGCATTGAACTCTGCAGGAAAAAGTTGGCAACCGGCAAAGGTAAGTTCATCAGCCAGAGCCTTGGTTTTGTAGAGAAACTGGGAGACAGATAAGTCATTGCATTTCAGATCTTGAAGCTCGATTTGTAGTTGAAGTTGACTATTTTAAAATACAAAGCCAAATGCATTTTCTAATGCACTCCAGACAGAGAAGGAAGATGAGAAACCAATGATATAAAGAAAGATCTCCTCTGAGAGAGAGGTCAGGAGCCAGGAAAGAAGCATATAGTCTTTCCTAAACCAAGCGAAATATGCAGGGTTGGCAGTAGTGGTGGGTGGATCTCCGTTGGTTACAGTTTCTGGTGGAGCTAGTTCACTACCATTAACAAAACCCATGAGATTTTAGTAGTTGAGAATAGGGATGAATTATGCCTTTCATGCCATATAATTTATGGTATTTTGTTTTATGGCAAATGAGTGATGAGTTGTGGTGAGGTTGATGGGTGAGGTGGTGGTGGAGAGTTGTTTTTCATTTGGAGTAGACATTTGTATTTTTTTTAAAGCTCTGATGCCATGTTAGGTTTGCACCAGTTGAGAGAAAAAATCTGCTCTGCATTTCTTATTATAATATGTAGCATATATAGTGTAGCTCATGATGTGGATAACTACAAGGGAGGAGATATGAGAGAAAAGATAAAAGGGATAGAGGTTAGCTGCAGATTATGATATGATAAGCATAAGGAGAGTAATTGATAAAGAATAGGAGTCCTTAACTAGACAAAGATGCCGCTATAAACTTGACTTTTAACTTAGAGGCTCCTCCTCCTAGCTAGAGGCCTAAACCGGATAATATGAAGAATGATAAGAAGGAGAAAAGGTATGTTACTATGAGTCATGTGTTAAACAATTGATTGAGTCGATTAAACTCACATTTTAAATTGTTCTTTAATATGTTTCCTCATGAGTGAGTCAACCAAGTTAAAAGTGTGAATTACGTATAAGCCCGGCAAATCTCGTACAAAACAAATTTCTGACAAAAATTAGGCTAACAAGATTCAAATACTATATAGCTGGCACTAATTTTGTATTAAATAATATATTGAATTAATTATGACAAAATTTTAAGATTGTAAGAAAGAGTCTTATCAATTATTTATAAGGTATGAAGCATGTATAGGTAAAAAATTACTAGACCCAAAAAGGGTACTAGACTTGTATATATTTAATGATATATATGTTTGTCTCATCAAGCTGTATGTATAATTAATAATTTTATCTATTTATGCGAATAGAAAAAAAAAAAGACAATGAATGAGCAACTCTCTGCCTCTCTTACTGAACTTTGCTCCAAAGAAGGTAATTACATATATATATATATATATCATATTATCATGTTCAATATGATCAGTATTATAATAATAATAATATGAAAAGGAAAACCATTGAATATTTTTTTCTTATATTAATTATTTTTGTTGGCAGCAAAACTTAGAGAGTTTGAAAACGAGAGAGAATTCGTGAAGCAGTTCTTGGTAGGTAGCGGCAAACAATACCCAGAGATGGCCAACACATATCCTGAACTCAATCTGATGAACATGACTATTACTGCTTCTTCTTCTCCAAATTTCTTGACTAGCGACGGTCCAAACGTCGGCCAACAGGTGACAGTTGGGCTGAACCGGGCGTTTGGACCGGCCGAAGGTGAAGAAGAAGCACCTTTTGACCTGAACGTACTTGCTGTTACCAACTCTCAGTAATACCAGCTGGGCATCTATCCATTGTTTCTTTTTTTAACTTGCTCATGTTTGCTCTCTGTAGTTATTTTCGAAAGGTGAAATCTTTTGTTGTGTTTGTTTTAAACACGGACAACAACAATTAAGTATATGGGTCTGTTGGAATGTATTTATATACTATTAATGAAGAGAGCTATAATAAAACTGCCAGTATATTAATGTGTGTGTGTATGTATGTATATATGTATATACTTAAGTGGGTATAAGTGCCATTATGCTATCAATCAACTTAGTTTCTTAATATGTAAGTGGCATAAATTTAGTCTAACTAATATTTTAATGTAATAAACAAGTTAGCAATATGTATTTATGATAAATGATAAGATTAAAATAAAATTTTAATATTTAATATTTATTTAATAGTGGCCGATTGAGATGAGAAATCCTCCAATAGTAACTGATCCTTGTAAGATAAATTTTATCAAAATATCATTCTTTATATTGGTTCCTAAATTATGATTTATAATTATATCCAATATATGTCATTTTGGTCCATTATTTAAAACATTTTTTAATTAGTATTTAAACTAAAATTAGGATTTATTTAGATACTCTAAATATTTCTAATTAGCGAGTCTAAATTTAATAAATACTTCTCTTATTTATTTTATCTCAAGTCTAGAATAATGAATTAAATACTTCAACTAATTAATTTGAACTTTTGCATGATCAATCCAGAGAAAAAGACTTAGAAATTATGGGACGTAATTAACTTGAATTTTGCCATGGTCAATCTCTAGAATTTTTGAATAATTCTCTTCAAAACTCATAAATCGCTACTTCCTCATAATTTGTTGTACAAGAATCAACCTTTAAGAGCATACAAATATTTAAGTATCACATGGAAGATTATATCAGATGGCCAAACTGCCAACTATAAGCTCAGACCATTTTCTTCATAAGTTATGCTTGGTTTTTCTTGCTTTTATTGTGTTCGAGCTCTCTTTCTCACCTTTAAGAATATACAAATATTTAAGCATGGCATGCAAGATTATAATAGATGGCCAAACTGCTAATTATAAGCTCAAACCATTTTCTTTATAAGTTATCCTTGGTTTCTTTTGCTTTTACTGTGTTCGAGCTCTCTTCCTGACCTTCGTTAATCTCTTATCAAATTTTCAAAGCTCACATTTTCTCTCTTTGCCAAAGCTTAAAGAAATCAGAAAAGACAAGTTCCCCTGAAGCTCATTCTCTCCCACTCTTTGTGTTCACTGACCTTCGGTCCAGAAAATTTTGATGTTGTGCTCCAAAAGCACATAAAAATTCATATGCTTCCAAATGGATTCAAAAGTGTCATTTTTTACATAATTTTGTTCTTACTTTGTTGCTTGTGATAAAGGGTCTTGTTCTATGTTCATATGAGCTAGTCTGGTGAAGAATGATAGAATGAACCTGGTGATTTCATGGGCAAGTTATATAAGTTGGATAGATGGTTGAGTCTACTTAATACGCAAATGAGCCAAAAATGACTAAATAATATGCACAAATGTAATTGGCAGAAATAATTTGTGACTTAAAAAATTCAAATTATTTCTTTCTTTTTTTCCTTTTATGAATTTCTAAATGTTTTTAGTTTGATTTCCAATTTTTAACTTTAAATTAGGATATGACAAAAATAATATCTAAAACTTTAGATTAATTTTTTTTTTCTCTCCACTAAATAACACAATTTGATTTAAGTACTAGAGTAATCTCTAAAGACAACATCAAAATTCTTTTTTTTTTTTTTTTGAATTTTGGTAGTTTCACAATTGAGAAGAACTTCACTAAGAACATGTATCTACATTAATACATATGATGTATACGTGGCATGACATAACTGACAGCTAATTGGTGAAGCTTAATTAATTACCATATATATGAGCTTCATACATGCATCTAACAACAAACAAAAAGAAGAAAAATCCAAATTCCAGCTTGGAATGAATTCATCAATTTACCAAATGATCCCAATCAGACAACATTGACTCCATATCTCTTTTTAAATTTCAAATATAAAAAAGAGACATTTAGTGATAGAAGTCATAGATCTGTAGCTAAGGGAAGTAATAGCAATACGGCTAACCCTAATTTTTAGCTGTCTGATTCTAATATTGTCCTCCAATCTTATTTGCCTATCATTAGTACTGTTGGTAACCAGATCAATCAAGATGGTTACTTTCAACTGTTATATTTGATGGAAATATTAATGAGGTTGGTGATGACGATAATAGTTGCCATGGTTAGAATTCTATAAATTTTGAGTCTTTGCCTAGTAACTCAAGTACTAACATGGAGGCAAGGAGGAACAAAAGATAAATAAACTTCATATTGTGTTTTTTACATTCTTATATTAATTTTGCGCAACTTAAATTTTTTTTTCCATTAATATATATTAAAATATTAATAATATCTAGTGATTTTTTTTGTTTGTAGAATTTCATCGAACAAGTTGTCCTGAACAAAGATTTAAATTAAAAAAGATTCAATTTTATTCCTATATGAAAAAAACTCAAGTATTTGTAGAAAAAATTATAAATACATATATACTAGATCGTTTTTCTTAAGTTTTATCGATTGATAACAACCACATATACATACATATGAAAACACATATTAATTATCACATATTTATCATATATGTTGAGTCAGATGCTCCGCAAGTTGAAAACTCTCAAGGAAAGAAAAGTACTTTGCAAATGGAGAAGAACAATAGCTTGATAAACATGTCAATTACCCCTAGCAATAACTCTACAATTCAGTTTGGTAGGTTTTCTCCCCCCTCTTTCTCTCTTTCCTCCAACCTATATGTATTTTTATGTCTTCATTGGAATATATATGTGTATGTGCACTTCTATATTCATATTTTCACAAGTGTGTACTTATATATATATTTACCTATATGTATTTGGATAAACACATTCCAAATAAATATTATAATACCACCGAAGTATACAATGATCACTTGCGTATTACACATGCATAAGTTTGCAAAAATGATATTAATAAAAATAAAATGTGTGTTAGCAGATGAATTTGACAAGAGGCAAAGTGAGGTGAATTATTTGAGATAAGTCTATAATCATTATCTTGTCAGGCAAACACATATGCAAAGACAAATCCTGGTGGAAATTAAATTATTAGGAGGGCAAATGACAAACTCGAGTAGCTTAAATCTTCTCTTTGAAGGATTGGGACAAACAACGTACATGAATCCAAGCTAAGTTGAAATTAAGATTTCGAACTTTTAATCATGAATTTATATACGAAAAGTAACATCTTAGTGTTAGATATTTTCCCTCTAAACTAATTTTCATTTTTATTTTTTTCTTTCTAAATAAGATTATATTTATTCTTTATCTTAAGATGATATTTATTACATATATATATATATATATATATTACATTATCACTGTCCTGAAAAAGAAAAAGAAATTATATTTAAGTCAAAATATAAGTGAATAAATATACTAAAATTACAAATAACTAAATAGAATAGTAATCTAAGTTATATAGTATTTATTACAGAATTCAATATTTTTTAGTGTGTAATCATATTATAAATGTCGGTATATACTATATGCATGCATACACGTAAATATTTACATTATTATCTTTATACGTATATACATATGACGAATGCATAATTTAGTTTTTATATAACTTTTCTTGTTTAAAAGAAAGAGCTTTACTCATAGTATGAAGATTTTAAATGTATAATATTACGAATTTCCAATTATAAATATCAACCTGTGAATAACAACTCATAAAATTCATAAGACATCACAACTATATATAAAAATTACACAAAATTATATTAGGTTAACTTAAATAGAAGGAAAACTCCCAACCACTAAGAATCATAAAACATTGCCCATAAAAGCATTAAGCTATCACTACCATGCATGGAAGTACTACATTCATGCCTCTCCATGGGAAACACTAAAAAATACATATAAGGTGTTTCCAAAACATACATGGAGATATGAGATTAATCATAACAATAGTTGTAGTGAAGTTATTTTAGAATTGTTTACTTAATTATTTTAGTAAGTTGTTTTACTACTATTTTTAAAAATTTAAACAATTGAATATCATTGTTTTTAGTGAAGCAACTTATATTATTCAAGAATGTAATAAAATATTTTTTAGTGAAAACTTTTCTCAGTGAAACAACTTGTTTAGAGAAATGAAAAATAATCAATAATATAAAATTACTCGTATAAATTTAAAATTAAAAAAATATGTATAATTCTTTTATAGTGTAATACTTATACCTTATATGTATACAGTAACTCTTATTTTTATAAAATAAAAAATTTCAACTGACATGCGTTATTGCAGGAACAACTAAAAAGAATAGCAGAGCTCATGGTATTGATAGATTAAACCAAACTGAGATGCATCAACAACAATAAATGATTATATCTAATGCTTATAGATCAAACCATGTCAACATGAATCAACCACAACAGGTGGTTGGAACCAATATTTATGGTTTAAACTATGCTAATATGAATCAACGGGAGATGATTGAACCGAATGGTTATGAATTGAGCCAATTCTGCGGGAATCAACAAGAACAAGGAATTAGATCCAACATTTATGGACTGAACCAAGTACACATGAATCAGCAGCCACAAATGATTGGACCTACGGTTTACGAGTTTCACCAGGTCAGCAGGAATAAAAAACATCAAATAATTGGGGTCGGTGTACAACAAATGATTGGATCTAATGTTTCTATATCGAATCAGGTCAATCTAAACCAACAACAGCAAGTGATTGGATCCTTAAACCAGGTGAATATGAATCAACAACAGAATATTAGACCCAGCATTGATGAACTGAAACAGGTAAGCATGAATTAGTAACAATAAATTATTGAATTTAATGTTTATGGATTAATTATTAAAAGTGACAAGTTACTAGAGTTAACATTTTTTTAATCATAACATGTCAATTTGAATGGGAAACAACAAATTGTTAGACCCAAGATTAACATATTGAACCGGGTCACCGTGGATCGACAACAAGAACTAATTGGACAGGATGCTGATTGGTTGGAGCAAGTCAAAATAAATCAACAACATCAAATGGTTGGAATTGATGTTAGTGGATTGAATCAAGTCAATGTGAGTCAGCAACAAAAAATGATAGGATCCAACGTTTATGGATTACAGCAACAACAACAGATGATTGCAATGAATGGTTATAGATCGACCAGACCAGGATAAATCAACAACAAAAAGAAGAAATGATTGCACCTAATTATTTGGAGAATCTTATAGGTTTGCAGCTAAATATTGGGGAGATGCCAAAGAATATGAGCTTGAATCTTGATCAGACTGTCTTGGACAACACTACAAATTTGACTATGACGAGCAACCAATTATCTAAGCCAGAGAACATGGTTAATCTTATGATGGTGAATAATAAATATGAGTACAGTTCAAATCGCAATAATAACATGAGCTTCAACAACAGCCAACCTGGGATTAGCTCTAGAGATGCATGTGGATCGACGAATATGAGCTTCAATAATCAATTGGGAATGACTTTTAGTGATTCTTATGATTCAAGAAATATTGGAAATCATTTGATGGGTTTCAACAATCAGTATGGGGTGAATTTTTTGGATGACCCATGTGGATCAAACATGAAAAACTTGGGTATGAATAATAAGTCTATTATGAATTTCAATGAAATGAGAAACTTGAGCATTGGCTATCAGTCAATGGGAAGTCTCGTTGATGAATTTGGATCAAGCATTAACGTCGTAGATAGTGGATTAGACCATCAATTTGGGTTTGAAGACATGGTGGGCATGAGCTTAATAAATGATTACAAGGCACTAAACCAAGATTCTAATATAAACTTTTGTGGTAAAGATGGGTTGAGCTCCATTGGAAGTGGGAGCTTAAACATGAGTGAAAAGCAGAACAATATAATGGCAGCTAATAAGAGTGTTGGTAGTGGATCGAACAACATGGCAGCAGAAAGAAGTTTTAATGATAAAAGCAAGTCAAATACTATGAAAAATGTGACACTGAGCAATGAAGATGAGTTCAACAACGTCAGAAATAAGCTTTTTAACAATCAAAATGGATTAGACATGGAAAATACAAGTTATAGCGGAGAATATGGATTAGAGAGCATGAGTTTTGAGGATAAAGAGCATGAGTTTAGACATACAACATCAATTTGGATTAGAAGAGTTCGAAAATATAATAATGGAAAATGAATCTAGATATGAGAGAATGACAACTATGATATCAAATGATGAACATAGGCTCAAGAAAAGGGAAATCAAAGTTCAACTGATCAATTTTGGCTTTCTGAATTCAATTTGGATGAAAATCACTCAAGTTTTGGTGGGATTGAAGAAATATTCAAGGATTTCAAAAACTAAAACAAAACCCTCACAATAACAATTTTATTGTTCATGTTTCCTTCGTTCTCGTGTCTTGTCTCTAGTGTCATAACTTATTTTTAGATTTTTTCTAATCTTTCATTGTCATATCTACATGATGTTTTTGTCTTTCTCATAGAGTCTATTATAGGACTTAATGTTTGCTATAATAACTGAAGACAGATCTATTATAAAAGGTAAACCCATGAGCTTACGTAAAAGTATCTTTTTTTTTTTTTGCCTTTAAGAGATGGAAGTTGGATGAATCTCCTGTGGCTCCTTCCATCGGCATCATCGAACCATGAGCAATCTTCAAAAACAGGAAGCTCGAAATGACCGATCAAAGGATTTAATCCATTTAGTTATGTTCTTCTCCGCTTTTATAACACACCCATATAGAGGTATCTTTCTGACACTAAGCGCACTGCTTCTCCTATCCAAGTGAAGAGTATCTTGGAAAAGTGCTTCCAGCTTGCATACTTCTTCTGCATTAAAAATGGTACATCTCTCAACTTGTAAGTGTTAGAGATGTTGGATTCTGTTGCAGGTTTTGGTTGATTAAAGAATCCTCTCAGAAGTCCATGCATATTAGTAAAAGATGTGACTTTCACAGGTCCGACTTTTCTTGTTCGTTAACTGGAAAGTGAGCTCACAGGGCTTTTCTTCAAAACGTTGCTCTGCAAAAAGCTTTGTTTCTTCTATTTCTTGGAGAGGTTCCACTTGCTCAATTTATAATTGTTGTTGTGCCATGTATCGATTTTAGTATTTATTTTGTTAGACACCCCTAAACCTATTGTTTCATTTATTTTTTTAAATTATATATATATATATATATATATTACACTGTTCTGTTTCGTACATACAAAAATAATATATTTTATTGTAACTATTTAGAATTTTATAGCGACTGAAGATACTTTTAAGAGTTGAATCTTTTATAAGATTTTTTAAAAAAGGATTAAGGAATAAGAGATCAAAAGTCTCGTCTTAAATTGCTATAAATACTTTGTATTGATTAGTATTAAAACCAGTTCAATAATTTGTAGGTTCTATAGTTCTCAGTTTGTTTGGTGAATCAAAACCTATATATCATCTATAGAGCATTTGCCTCTTAATAATATTTTCGCATCTCTTCCAGAATTAACAGTTACAAGAAAAAGAAAAAGCACTTAAAGGTTTGATAGATGGTGTTCACCTCTAGAAGGTGTTTGGAAAAACTTGAGCTAGCAAAAGGTGGAGATTGTCTTGAGAGACCGGCTTGGTAATATTCAAAAAGTTGTTGTTTACTAAACTTTAATCATGCAGAACTATTGGCAACAAAAGAAGCCCTACCGATACTTGTAAATAATTATGTTGAAGTTGCAGAGACATTTTTAGTTAGAAATGACTCGATAATGGCAATTTCTTGGATGGTGAACAATTTATTTCCATGGGTCATGAAATGGCCTGGAAACGTAATGAAAAATTTGAAGCAAGAGCTTGGAAATTTGAACTTTATGTGTGTTAGTAGGAAGAAAAATAATAACAAAATAAACAACTCTTTAGCGGTGAAGATGGGCAGTTTGCGCATCCAAAACTCTAATAGCTTCAGTTTTATGATGATTAATTGGTCGATTAATCAGCTTTTCTGTAGTGGTTGTTGTAAATGCTTTTATGAATTTATTATTTTTATCGTATTTATTTTTGAATTAATTTAAAATTATTACGACAGTTCGTATTATTTTTTTTATTAGATTTATTTCATAATAAAATCTAATTAATTAATAACCATTAAGGAAGATGATACAAATTAGGTATAATTAAGAATTTATATCAGAGATATGAATCCCAAAAAAATTATTACAAAACCTTCTTCTACTTTATTTGCAAGATAATCAAAAACAAAAAAGAAGATACTACACTAAAATTATCAAAATTACTCATAGTTATGTAATATATATATATAAGTATATATATACTACTGTTCAACTCCCACCATCAATATACTAGCTTGTCTGCAGATAAAGTATATATCATCTTTAACACCGTTGGAGATGATATGTGCATTTGTAGAGCAACATTGTTGACAAAGTGAGAGATAAATAGCGACCCATTTCTTGTTCACGATTGTTGAGATAATACCGAGCTTTTCTTGAACTTTCTCCCGATGGAACTTTCGATATTATGCCTAGAGAGAGTTTCAAATCAACATGACCATGATATTTACCAGCTTTCCCTTTCTTTTAGCCGCGGAGGTTGGTTCAGCAGCTAATTTTAGGGTTTTGCCAAAGCCATCTGTGCTAGTTGATTGATCTTCATGGAGGTCTTGCACTGACCTCTTTCTGCTTTCTTCACCACTTCCTTTGCCGACCTTATCATTAGCCCCCGACCCATCGCCAATTTGGAAAGTCATTAATACATATATATATATATATATGCTTAATATGAATGCCATATGTATATATACACGTATAAACACTAAATGTGTCAACTATCATTAAAGATGACAGAAAATCAACATAATATTTCACGAAAAATAAATAAAAAATATATTTTTTGTCTTTTTTTTACTGATTAATTATCCCTCTTAAGCCTTTTGACCAGTGAAAATAATGAATTTTAAATATTAAGAATATATATTTAAAATGACATAAAATAAAAAGAATATTTAATAAAATAGATAATAATAAAAAATTAAGCATAAATATTAATTTATAAAATATAATAATATTTATTTATTAATAATGATTATGATATAATACTTTAAATTTAGAGAGGAATAATGTAATTATTTTCGTTTTGTCTGTTGTAGCAGGGTAGTTTCAGTAACTGAAATTTAAATATTGACTTGTTGGGTACTATTCATTACAATCGAATTTAAATAATTAAAATCACATTTTTTACTAATTATTATATCTATATAGTTTAATCAAATTGAATATATACTGCAAATTTGATCTTCACCTCGCTCTCGCTCTTTAATTTTCTTTGCTCGATATATCTGTTTTCACCCTACAAAATATATTTTCAAAGGAAGATAAACTAAAATTAAAACATTGTACGTTCATAAATAATATATATACACATATGACGATAGTAATATATCTTATATAATTATATTTGTAGATCTCTTTTAGAAAAAAAAATTTCCTTTCAATGGCTCTTCAGTTGAGTAATATTAAGTTTTAGGATATTCATAGTCTGCAACAGCTGCTTAGGAGTTATTTCTATATATGTGTGTGTGTATATATATATGTACGTATTTTGGGGAAATATAATCCAATTAAAGAAATGTATCTATACATATATGTAGATTTAGTCATTTTCTAAAAAAAGAATGATATATAAAATATTTGGAATTGTATCCAGCTTCTACCTTCCATGGTTAATGCATTGTTCTATCATAAATTTGAATCTTTATTCTTATTTCAATTTTTTCTCTATTAAATAACGTAATTGACTTAATTACCAGAGTAATTCTAAAAATAGTACTGACATCCTTTTTTATTTTTATAGTTTCACAATCAAGAAAAACTTCATAAGAACATGTATCTACATTAATACGTATGATGTATATATAGCATGATATAATGACAGCTGCGTAGAACTTAATTGGATGTTTGTTAAAAAATTAAGTAATTTTCATTTTTAGTTGAAGTATAATGATAATTTCCTAAATTTATGAAGTTCATTGCACATTGGAGTTTGAATTTCTTTTCTTTTTGTCTGTGGTTATATGCATGTATGAAGCTTATATATATGGTAATTAATTTTAAACTTCACCCAATTGCTATCATTCATGTCATGCCGCATATACATCATATGTATTAATGTATATATATGTTCTTTAAAGTTCTTCTTAATTGTAAAATTATGAAAGTGAAAAAAGAACAAAAAGAAGGATATTATTCATTACCATATTGTGCTTAAATTTAATCAAAATTTATTCACTCTAATTGAAAGCTAAATCATACTTACATTAAAAATACACATATCATAAAGTATATTGAGACACATCATGTACACTTTTATTTATTTATTTATTATATATGAACTGTAATGTAGATAATATTTTGTATTTCGTAATTACCATATATAGTAATGAATAATATCCTTCTTTTTGTTCTTTTTTCACTTTCATAATTTCACAATTAAGAAAAACTTTAAAGAACATATATCTACATTAATACATATGATGTGCATGTGGCATGACATGAATAACAGCTGTGTAGAACTTAATTGGGTGAAGTTTAAAATTAATTACCATATATATAAGCTTCATGCATGCATATAACCACAAACAAAAAGAAGAGAAATTCAAACTCCAATGTGCAACGAACTTCATCAATTTAGGAAATTGTCCCCATAAAACAACATTGACCCACATCTCTATTTAATTTTCGATGGGCACTTTGGTATCTTTACTTCTGTCATTACACTTCAACCAAAAATAAAAATTAATTACTTAATTTTTTTAACAAACATCTTATATCTAAAAATAGAATCCACTTAAATGCTCATTAATAATTTGTCAACTAGTTAGAATTTATCTGCTAAAAAAATTATATTTGTCCATATTAAAAAAAGGATACAAGTACCTTGTTCATCTCCGGAAAAGCTCTACAATCTTCTTAAGGTTAGTTTGCCTATTCCAAATTCTATTTCCTTTGTAAGTTTCCAACTCATTTATTTGAATTTTAAGGTTTGTTTTGATTTGATTATTTTCTTTCTGTATGTGGTTATTTATAGGTGATGGATAAGGAAGAATCAATGGAGAAAAATAACGAGAAGGATCCTAATAAGAGAAACTCATTGAATTTTTATTGGCCTGAAAAGTTTGTAACTACTACATTAACACCGACTACTCTTACTTTAGCCCCAAATACATTCAAAATATGGAAACAAGAAAAATTTAATTTGGAAAGCTATGGATCTATTGCTAAGGAAAGTAATAGCAGCAAGACTAACCCTACTTCTCAATCATCTGATGCAAATATCATTAGTACTGTTGGTAACCAAGTCAACGCAGGTGGTTTCTCTCAACCGTTTTCATTTGATGGAAACATTAATGAGGTTGGTGATGATGGTAATCGTTGTTGTGGCAAGAATTTTGAAATTTTTGAGCCTTTGGCTAGTAACTCAAATATTAACATGAATCCAAGGAGGAACAAGAGGTAAATAATCACCATTTTATAATTTTTCATATTGTTATATTAATTTTGTGCAACTTAAATTTTTTTTAATAAATATATAATTAAAGCATTAATAATATATAGTTATACTTCTTTTTTTGCTTATAGGATTTCATCAAGTGAGCTGCATCCTGAACAAAGATCTAAACAAAAAAAGGTTCAATTTTCTTCATATATGGAAAAGCTTAAGTATTTATGGAAAAGAAAATACAATTATATATATATTAATTAATATATGTCAATAACAACCACATAATGTTAATACACATGAAAATACATATATGTTATCACATATTTGTCATGTATATTGAGGCAGATGACTCCACAAGTTGAAAGCTCTCGAGGAAAAGAAAGTGCTTTGCAAATGGAGAAGAACACTAGCTCGGTAAACATGTCAACTACAACTAGAAACAACTCCACAGCTCAGTTTGGTAAGTTTTCTCTCATTCCGCCATCCTATGCATGTCATGTCTTCATCAAGATGTATATGTACATATATTTTTTGATATTTTACGAAATATGCACTTATATATACATTCACCTATCTGTACTCGCATAAGTAATTTTTTTTTATATAATAAGATAAACTATATGACGATACTGTATAAGTTTTTAAATACCACTAAAATATACAACAATCACTTGCATACATACACATACATAAGTTTAGAAAAATAATAAAAAAAATGTATTTTAACAGGTAAAATTGAAGAGAGACAAAGTGAGGTGAATCATCTCAGACAAGTCTATAATAATCACCTTATCAGACAAACACATATGCAAAGACAAGCCATGGTGGACAATAAATTATTAGGAGGGCAAATGGGGAACTCGAGCGGCTTAAATCTTCTCCCTAAAGGATGTGAACAAACATCTCACATGAATCCAAGCCAAGGTAAAGTTAAAATCTCAAACTTTTTAATTTTGAATTTATGTATGAAGAGTAACATCTTAAATGTTAGATACTTTTAGTTTTTTTCCTTTCAAAGGAGAATTATATTTATTCTTTATTTAAAGATAATATTTACCACATATATATTTTATTATACTTGTCCTAAAAGAAGGAATTATATTTAAGTCAAAATATAATTAAAGAAAAATACTAGAATTGCAAGTAATTAAACACAATAGGAATCTTAGTTTTATAGTATTTATTGATAGCGTTATCGTATTGTAAGCTTTGGTTTACACGTCCATGCATTCATTCATGCAAATATTTACATAATTGTGTATATGCATATGACGAATGCATTTTTTCCTATAATGTATAATTCTGCTTTTTACATAATCATTCTTGTTTTAAGAAAAAAACTCTATTTGATAGTGTCGTTGTTGTTTATGATGAAAAAACTTAAATAATTCAAGAATGTACTAAAATATTTTTGGTGAAACAATTTTTCTTAGATAAACAACTTGTTAAGAAAAATAAAAAATAATCAATAGCAAACATTACTCGTATAAATTTATGGTAAAAAAATATACATCATTCTTATATAGCGTAATACTTATATCATATGTACATAATAGCTCTTATTTTTATAAAATAAAAAATATAACTGGCATAAGTCATTGCAGGTACAACTAAAGCAAATAGCAGAGCTCATGGCATTGATAAATTAAATCAAGTTGACATGCACCAACAACAACTAATGATTGGATCTGACACTTACAGATCGAACCATGTCAGCATGAATCAACCACAACAACTGGTTGGAACCAATATTTATGGTTTAGAAGACCTTAACAAAAATGAACAGCAGATGATTGGACCCAATGTTGGCGAGTTGCACCAGGTCAACAGGAATAAAAAACATCAAACAATTGGAGCCAACGTACAACAAGTGATTGGATCCAATGTTTACAAATCGAATCAGATCAATTTAAACCAACATCAGCAAGAGATTGGATCCTTAAACCAGGTGAACAAGAACCAGCTGCAAACTATTAGACCAGACATTGAGGAAGTGCAAGAGGTAAGCATGAATCAGGAAAAATAAATTATTAGATTCAATATTTATGAATTGAATTATTAAAAGTGCTAAATTACTAGAGTTAATGTTTGTGAATCATGCCAGGTAAATTTTAATTGGCAGCAACAAACTATTAGACCCAGTGCTGACATATTAAACCAGGTCAGCATGAATCAACAAGAAGGAACAATTGGACATGCTTTGGATCAGTTGGAGCACGTCAAAATAAATCAACAACATCAAATAGTTGGACCTGACATTTTTGGATTGAATCAAGACAGTGCGAGTCAACAAAAAATGATTGGGTCCAACATATCAAACCAAGTTAATGGCTATGGAATGCAGCAAACGATTGCAACAAATGATTATGGACTGAATGAGGTTTGGATGAATCAGCAACAAAAAGAAATGATTGTGCCTAATTGTTTGGACAAGGCTATAGGTTTGCAGGTAAATATTGGAGAGATGCCAAATAATACGTGCTTGAATCTTGATCAGTCTATCTTGAACAATGCCGCAAATTTGAATATGATGAGGAACCGATTATCTAAGCCAGATAATATGGTTAATCTTATGACAGTGAATAAAAAATATGAGTATGGGTCAAACAACAATATTAATGTAAGCTTCAACAACAACCAACCTGGGATAAGCTCCAATGACGCATGTAGATCGACGAATATGAGCTTCGACGATCAATTGGGAATTGCTTTTAGTGATTTCTTTGGTTCAGACAACACTGAAAATTATTTGAAATTTTTATAGTTCGGGTTCGGTTTGCTTGGTGAATCAAAATCTATATTCGATCTATAGAACATTTACCTCTTAATAATATTTTTGTATCTGGTTCCAGAATTAACAATAGCAATAAATATAAGAAATACTTCCAGGTTTGATATATGGTGTTTACCTCACTCAGTTTTAGGGTGATTGACTTATCGATTAATAAGTTTTTTTTTTATGGTGGTGGTTGTAAATATTTTTATGAATTTATTATTTTTATCATATTTATTTTTGAATTAGTTTAAAATTATTAGGACAGCTCCTATTGTTTTTTTTTTCTCAGTTAGATTAACTTCATAAATAAAATCTAATTAATTAATAACCATTAGGGAAGATCATACAAATTAAGTATAATTAAAAATATATGTCAGAGATATGAATCCCAAAAAAATTATTACAACACCTTCTTCTACTTTATTTGCAAGATAATCAAAAACAAGAAAGAAGTCACCACACTAAAATTATCAAAATTACTCATAGCCATGTAATATATATATATAAGTATATATACTACTGTTCAACTCCCACCATCAATATACTAGCTTGTCTGCAGATATACGTATATCAACTTTAACTCCGCTAGCATGCTGGAGATGATATATATGGGTGTTACTTTGTGTGTGTGTATTCGTAGAGCTACATTGGAGACAAACCTAGAGATAAATAGCGATCCATTTCTTGCTCGCGATTGTTAAAATAATACCGATTTCTTCTCGAACTTTCTCTTAATGGTCTTTTAGATTTTGTGCCTAGAGAGAATTTCAAATCAACATGATCATGATCACCACCAGCTTTCCCTTTTCCCGTTCTTATACCATGGAGGTTGGTGCAGCAACTAATGTTAGGGTTTTGCCAAAGCCATCTGTGCTATTTGATTGAGCTTCATGGAGGTATTGCGCTGACCTCTTTCTGCTTTCTTCACCACTTCCTTTCGTGACCTTATCATTAGCCCCATACCCACCCCCAATTTGAAGAGCCCTCGTATTATTTGCTGCACGTCTGACAGACAAACATACATACAGTTGTAATAATAGCAAACTCAATAATACATGTGGATAGATACTCAATATGAATGCCATATATATACATTGTACTCGTGTCGACCAACATTAAATATGACAGAAAATGAATATAACATTTCACAATAAATAAATAAATTTCTTTTTCTTTTTTTACTAATTAATTACATACTCTTAAGTATAATGACCCGCTTTCTTTGTTGAGAAATGAGCACTACTCCACACATATAATATGATAAATTGTTCACTCATACACACACACGTTGCACAACCCACAATTATATAAATAAGATACCATCATGCATTTCGACTGTAAAATAAATCAACAGAAAATAAATTTTCGATTCTGACTCCATTAGCAATCCGTAATTAATTATGCACATTTATTTAATTCGCACAAATACCATATTATTATTAATTCAAAATTCAATTCTATAATATGGAATAGAGTGAGAGATTCGTACTCGATTTAACACCGAAGAGCTAAACGGTTTACTGCGCTTACGGGCGGTCCCTGGATTCCTTGAATTTTTTCTCCAGAAACTAAAATACGCTTATAGTATCTACAAATGTTCAAAAAAAATCCAAAATCTGTCCTAGGGCCCACTCGGCCAATTTCAAAAATTCGGCACAGCAGCTCCGCCGTGCTCCGGCGGCGGTCTGCCTCGAGTTGACCGTTTTTAGCCAAATTTGGTCAATTTTGCATCGATTCCTGCGAGCAAACACGTTATAGGGTCTCGGTTGGCCGAAAAAATATTTCTAGAGCCACACTAATTCTCGAAGTTCACTAATGTTCCCCAATTTCACATGCCTGAATTAAATTATAGTTTTTCAACTCTTGAAAACTTAATATATGGTTACTTGGAATATACCGCCTATTGGATTTAATGGAAGATATTACTATTGAACATTCGCATCATTCCTAAGAATTTAGGATTTCATAATTTCTAAATCTTAGCTCGTGAATTTTGTAAGGTGTTATAGTTTTCAAGACTTTTTCCCTTCTATACTTGATGACTTGATGTCTACTTAGATTATCCTTTAACTAACTCGTATAGTTCTTTTAATTTCGTCAAAGACTGAAAATTCTTAATATATTCCTCATTCTCTATTCTTCACAAGGATGAGTTCTTAATTACCTAAATACCCCAACACTATGGTATGTTTACCTTCCCTCAAAATTTTTATTTTCTAAGTGAAAATCATTTGTTATTTGATTTTTAAAAATAACCTTTGGAAATCTTAAAAATATTTTAGTACCGAGACTTCCTCCTCTTTACTCAATAGGTCTAATGCCTAACTAATTATTCTTAGTTGAGCCAAATTGTACTTCTACTCCATCAAGGTTTGAATGATTCCCAAGGCACCTCAGTACTTGATCGGATTTTTCTTAAAGTCCTTTTAAGTGAGTGATTATGAAGTTCTTACTTTTTACCGAAAATTGTTAGGAGTCTTTAATAGAGGGGTCATATAATGGCCTAGCTAAAATTAATAATATTCCCATACTTATTCCATTCCTCTTATTATGGTTAAGTACTACACTTTTCGCTTCCTAATGTTATAAGTGATTATTTTTAGGTATGACACTAAGATATGATTCATGGGTTTGTCGTATTCTCATATAGTCTTTGTCGACTTGAAAAATATTTCTTCATGTGTTTAAATTTTAATTTGAGACTGTCTACTTTGCAGATCCATCTTTATATATTTGTATAATGTACAAATTTTACATTCCAATTTAAGAATAAACAAACAATATGCGAGGGGTTATTCACACTTAATAGTTTTTAAATATCGTCACAACTAATGGCTAATGAAGGTTAGGTTGGGTTAATTTTGGTCATTTGAATTTACTATTATTCGTATTGTGTTTAGAAATTTTACTTTTAGGAAGGTTGGGTTGTAGTATCCTGATCGAATGTCGATCTTGTAGGATACTGGATTTACAGTTGTCTTTTTTCCTTTTTCTTCATGATGTCTCTTAATCACGGAGCATACTTCTATCAATGGTTGAGAAAATTTAAGGTCTTTTCTAGGTGAGAGAGTAGGGAGGTCATATACTTTCGTATTGGAGCAGTCTGTAGTAGTAGTAGGGTTGATCATAGGGTTTTTATTATGCCTAGTTCACTTATAGTGATTCTTAGATGGTTTAGAGAGAAATCTTTCATGTGTGGTGGTTTATGGATCCATACCACACTTCCGTTGTGCTCCTCTGAATGGTGTTTACTTTGAAGGTTTATCCGGGTGTATTGTATCATTTTTGTGTTACCCTTCGGCATAAAGGAGTCATATTCTAAGATATTATTAATGATTTATGGTTAAACCATGTCCTTAGGATATCCTCTTCTCCCATGAAAATTTAATCTAGGAGGGACAAAAACTTTCGGAAAGAAGATTTTTAATTAAGCATACACAAATCATCTGATACAGAAGTTTTCTATTCATCGAGGATATGATGATTTAAGGCCTAAGGGCTTCTGAAGTAGCATTACGACTCCGGTATGACATCTTAATAAGGATTTAGAACAATTAGGGTATTCGTTCTTCCTAAAGATGATTCACAAGAAATTCTATATTTTATCAAAATGCTAAATGATTATTTGGTCTCCCAAATGCTTTCTTTTATGTATGCTTTCTTCTAGGTCTACTTGTTCTAAGATTTCTTGCCTTCTTGGTCTCTAGCGAATTTAGAAGAAACTCTTCCATCTCATAAGGAATCAATTGGAGATAAACTACCAACTGGCCAAAATATCCCCAATAATAGTTATTGTTGAAGATAGCAATACTGAAGCATTAAGAACTTAAGTATTTGCAAAAACACAGGTAGGGAAAATGGGAGGCTAAAAGCTATCTCAGTTTAGAAAAACATCCTCTATAATGAAAATTCGAATAATATCCACGTGATAAGTAAGTCAAGTAAATAGGTTGCATCAAAGCTCTCTAAAATGAAAGAATGGTCCAGCCCTCTAAACTCTCTATGTGTGATGATTTTGATATAGGCCATGATGTTATCAGCAATAACAAACTCCTTGGTCATTTAGTTCACAACATAACAAGTTTATAATTAGTAGCATAAATTGCAATCTTACATTTAATATCCCAATGCAAATTGAGAATTGGTTAAATGACTGGATACGATTGGTTATGAAAGATAAGAGTCATCGCAAATGACTATAGAGAAAAACATATGTTTTAGTAAACATTAATGAAGAAAACTTGAATGACATGATTCAACAATGGACGAGATAGCATAATGGTCATAAGCAAATGTAATGGTAGCAAATGCTTAAGCCCAAAGATCTTGTATTGGTTCGAGAGTGCATCTAAACAAGTCCTCAACTATAACTCGAACTACCCATTTGAACACATTATCACAACGTTAAAAAGGAATGATTGGGAATATATCAATATTGTCCAAGAACTAGACACTTCTAAGGTGATGGTAGTTGGCCCCAAGGGTGAGAGAAGGTTCTTATCCCTTCAAACTTTTAGAATACTACAATAATTATCTGATTACATAAGGGGACTCTTCCAATACCCACTTATTTGGGGGTTTTCTTCCACTTACGAGAATTTTCTCTCACTAAAGGTTGTTCTCTCGTTCAAGAGATTTCCTTCTCGCTTAGGGGAAGCTTCCTCTTCTAAAACTCATTTCCCAACTCGAGGGAAATTTATGGTCTTTCCTAAAAATTTATCCACTTGTTCCCAGTAGGTAATCTCTTCGGTAGTATTTAATTTTTCTATGGTTTCATATAATATGATAGATTAAGGTTATTACTTGTTTGCCATCTCCAGTGGACTTCGGAGTGAAGCCCTAATTCTTTTATCTCTAGGTTTATTACATTCCAACCCTTATAACTTCTGTGAAGCCCTAATTCTTTGATATCTAGGTTTATTACATTCCAACCCTTGTAACTTTTATTTTTTCAAGCTTTTGGAACTATAATCATACCTCTTCAAATCCACAGATGTTCTGGAAGAATTTCTAAAACATCTCCTAAGGTGTGTATTACCTAATTTCTTCGGACTCTAAATCTCATAAGAATCATAAACCTCATGAAAGAAGGGATGGTTTTAAGGAACATGAGCTATGATACCAATTGTAACGACCCCCTTTCTCTGTTGAGAAATAAGCGCTACTCCAGACATATAGTCTGATAAATTTTTGCAGTAATAAGCGAAAACCTAAGATTCAATCATCCCTATACGGAATTACGAGACATGAGACTTACAAGATCTTTTACCTTACATCGCTATAATATAATTAAACTAACTTTATAAGGCGAACTCTTACTGTCACTAGAGATTCTTCAAAGTCTTCCATCGACCTTGAACTTATTCTTGATTTGGATTAATCTGCACTGGGGGTGTGAATTGGGATGAGATTCACGGACTCAGTAAGAAAAAGGGGCAGTACCCACAATAAAGACATACACACACTCAATCATCAAATCTTTTAAATTAGTTCATTCATTAAACATTTAAAAATCTTTATTTTAGTATCATAACTCAAGGCATAATAGTTACATAAATAGCATAATTCGGTATTCAGTATAACAATTTAAGCGATAAACAGTTTAGTAGATATCAATTTAATATTTCAGTATCGTAAACTTTACTTATGACTTTCTATTTCTTCATATTAGTTTATATCTTATTAAAAATAGTTTTACCGTGCGATGTCATTTCCGCTAGCATCAACGAGAGCAGTAAGGATCCCCTATACCTCGTGAATACGTTACAGTTCAGTTCCTAGTTCACAGTTTACAGTACATAGTATACAGTTCACAATTCTTATCGCTTCGCCACGTCTGGCTGAATCCGTATCCACGGGTAGGGTTCACCAAAGTCATACGCCAAAAGGCAACACACACACACATCCCTCAGTAATGTTGGTTAAACGGATTTTTTCATCTTTTAAAAACTCTTATATTACTCTTTTACTAATCAGGTTCAGTACCAGATGTCCTACTCAGACATGTACCGATTTATATATCATATATACAGTATGCATCAACAGGCCTACACAACAAACACAATACATACACTTTATACGCACAGTTATCAAATCAAATAAGTGTATATAAATACGCAACACATACAACATAAATATATTTGTATATTCGCACAAGACATATATATATTAAAAAAGTAGATACATACAAATTGTTCACTTATACATACACACGTTGCACAACCTACAATTATACATCTATATATATATATATATGCATCACACATACCTCTAACTCAATAACTAGTATGCATAAAATATGTATATACCTACAAGTAACAATATGAATACATAATTATACGTCATACGCAACATCATGTAGGTTTTCAATCATATGCAATTGCAGACACGCGAATATGATGAGTTCATAGAACTCGTGGTAGAAACCGTGAACAGTTTGTAAAGTTTGTAAACAATTCATTTTAACAGAAAATAAGTTTTCGTAAAATATGAGTATTTCTGAATGAGACTAACATGAATAATATATTTTAAATATTAATAATATATATTTAAATGACATAAAATAAACAGAATATTTAATAAAATAGATAATAAGCATATATATTAATTTATAAATATGATAGTTCTTTTATTTATTTAATATTCATTGTGATATAATACTTTAAATTTAGAGGGGAATAATTTAATTTATTTTTTTTATTTGTAGTAATAGGATAATTTCACTAACATATATTTAAATATTGATTTTTTGACTACTATTTATTACAATTGAACTAAATAATTAAAATCACATTTTTTACTAACTGTTATGCGTATATAGTTTAATCAAATAAAATACATACGTTTTACGAAGTTTCTTTTGATCTTCACCTTGCTCCCGCTTTTTAATTTTCTTAGCCTGATACATCTATTTTCGCTCAATAAACAATATTTTCAAAACTAAAAAATTAAAAAAACACTACGTATGCATAAATATAACAATAGTAATATATCTTGTATAAACAATGCATGTAGATCTCTTTCAGGAAAAAAAAAATTACCTGTAAATGGCTCTTGACTTGAATAATATTAAATTCTCGAATATTCACTATCTGCAATAGCTGTTTAGAGGTTGCTTCTAAATAATTAACCAAATATTCATGATCACATATATATTTCCAGTATGTAATAAGAGATTAATGTTAATTGATTTATTGTAATTAAATTGAACTTAACACTAAATTACGGATATAAAATTATTTATTTATATTTTATATATCTAAGTATATATATATATAGTAAAAGTAAACAATTGTCTTATCAGTTCACCCCCAAGTCTCTCTACAGCTTCAACAGAACACTGATGGAGTTTAGGACTCCATTTTAACCTAGGCACCTCCGATCTTACATTTGACCTCACCTTCTTGTTTGCTTCCATTACATCTTTCAAATTTAATAGTAAAAGAATGAATGAAATTATATAGTGCATTAATAAATCTAGTATTCATGCATATAATACACAATTATACTATATGTAGTATTAGATATATCTAGCTAGTAAGCCATTTTGGGTAATAATAATTTATTTCATTCTTCCATATCTTTTTCCTTTCATGGTGTGACCCAAAAAAGGAAAATAACAGCCACGAAAGTAGAGTATATTTTTCTACATATATATATATATACACGTATATAGAATAAATGAAAATTTTTCACCTCTTATTCTAAAAAAATTTAGAGATATGGAATCTTACCAACAATTCTATATATGTAGATATATGTATTTTGGGGAAATATAATTTATTTAAAGAAATGTATCTATACATGTAGTTTTCTAGAAAAGGAATGATATTTACAATATTTAGAATTTTATCAAGCTTCTACCTTCTATGGTTGTATAGCTACTTGCTCGTGGTTAATGCATTGTTTTAATATAAATTTGGATTTTTATCCTCATCTCAATTTTCTTGTGATTGGATTTGGTAATTTTGTTTATGTCATTTGATGTATGTGTGCACAGTCTCAATTATGGAATATTATTTATTCTTACTAATCATATGAATCTCACCCAAATTCAAGCTCTTATTTCAGATCAGTAAAAATCAGGAGCAAACCAAAAGCAATTAGGAGATATTGAAGATAACTTTCAAACTATATGATTTAAATTTGTATTGCAAGTAGGAATTAAGTTAGGATATTATCTGTAAATAATTTTATGATATCTCATATATTTTAGATTTTAATAATTATAATTTAAAATTTTAATTATTTATTAAATTTTAATCTACAATATCTTAAAATAAGACAATTGTTTATACAGGATGTGTTTTTACATACTTTATGATGTGTATTTCTAATATAAAAATGATTTAGCTTTTAATTAGAGTGAATAAATTTTGATTAAATTCAAGCACAATACGGTAATGAATAACATCCTTCTTTTTGCTCTTTTTTTCACTTTCATAATTTAATAATTAAGAAGAACTTTATAAGAACATGTATCTACATTAATACATATGATGTATATGTGGCATGACATGAGTAACAGCTGTGCAGAACTTAACTGGGTGAAGTTTAAAATTAATTACCATATATATAAGCTTCATGCATGCATATAACCAGAAACAAAAAGAAGAGAAATTCAAACTCCAATGTGCAATGAACTTCATCAATCTAGGAAATTGTCCCCATAAAACAACATTGACCCACATCTCTATTTAATTTTCAATGGGCACTATGGTATCTTTACTTCTGTCATTACACTTTAACCAAAAATAAAAATTATTTGCTCAATTTTTTTAACAAATATCTTATCTCTAAAAATGGAATCCACTTGAATGATCATTAATAGTTTGTCAACTAGTTAGAGTTTATATGGTAAAAAAATTATTTTTGTCCATACAAATAAAAGGATTCAAGTACCTTGTTCATCTCCAGAAAAGCTCTACAATCTTCTTAAGGTTAGTTTGCCTATTCCAAATTCTATTTCCTTTGTAAGTTCCCAACTCATTTGTTTGAATTTTAAGGTTTTGTTTTGATTTGATTATTTTATTTCTGTCTGTGGTTATTTGTAGGCGATGGATAAGGAAGAATCAATGGAGAAAAATAACGAGAAGGATGCTAAAAAGAGAAACTCATTTAATTTTTGATTGGCCTGAAAAGTTTGTAACTACTACATTAACACCGACTACTCTTACTTTAGCCCCAAATACTTTCAAAATATGGAAACAAGAAAAATTTAATTTGGAAAGTCATGGATCTACTGCTAAGGAAAGTAATAGCAGTAAGACTAACCCTACTTCTCAGTCATCTGATGCAAATATCATTAGTACTGTTGGTAACCAGGTCAACGCAGGTGGTTTCTCTCAACCGTTATCATTTGATGGAAATATTAATGAGGTTGGTGATGATGGTAATGGTTGCTGTGGCAAGAATTTTGAAAATTTTGAGCCTTTGGCTAGTAACTCAAATATTAACATGAATCCAAGGAGGAACAAGAGGTAAATAATCACCATTTTATAATTTTTCGTATTCTTATATTAATTTTGTGCAACTCAAATTTTTTTATAAATATATAATTAAAGCATTAATACTATGTAATTATATTTTTTTTTTGCTCATAGGATTTCATCAAGTGAGCTGCATCGTGGACAAAGATCTAAACAAAAAAAGGTTCAATTTTCTTCATATATGAAAAAGCTTAAGTATTTATGGAAAAGAAAATACAATTACATATATATTAATTTATTTTTCTTAATTAGTATATGTCAATAACAACCAGATAATTTTAATACACATAAAAACACATATCTGTTATCACATATTTCTCACATATGTTGAGGCAGATGACTCCACAAGTTGAAAGCTCTCAAGGAAAAGAAAGTGCTTTGCAAATGGTGAAGAACACTAGCTCGATAAACATGTCAACTACAACTAGAAACAACTCCACAGTTCAGTTTGGTAAGTTTTCTCTCTTTCCGCCATCCTATACATGTTATGTCTTCATCAAGACGTATATGTATATATATATATATATTTCATATTTTACAAAGTATGCACTTTTATATACATTCACCTATCTGGTACTCGCATAAGTGAATTTTTTTTTATATAATAAAATAAACGATATGATGATACCAGATAAATATTTAAATACCATTAAAATATAGAACAATCATTTGCATACATACACATACATAAGTTTAGAACAATAATAATAAAAAAAACGTATGTTAACAGAAAAAATTGAAGAAATGCAAAGTGAGGTAAATCATCTCAGACAAGTGTATAATAATCACCTTGTCAGACAAATACATATGCAAAGAGAAGCCATTGTAGAAAATAAATTATTAGGAGGGCAAATGAGGAACCCGAGCAGCTTAAATCTTCTCTCTACAGGATGTGAACAAACATCTCACATGAATCTAAGCCAAGGTAAAGTTAAAATTTCAAACTTTTTAATTTTGAATTTACGTATGAAGAGTAATATCTTAAATGTTAGATATTTTCCTCTAAATTAAATATTATTTTTGGTTTTGTCCTTTCGAAGGAGAATTATATTTATTCTTTATTTAAAGATAATATTTATCACATATATATTTTATTATATTTGTCCTAAAAGAATGAATTATATTTAAGTCAAAATATAACTAAAAAAAAAATACTAGAATTGCAAGTAATTAAACACAATAGGAATCTTAGTTTTATAGTATTTATTGATAGCGTTATCGTATTGTAAGCTTTGGTTTACACGTCCATGCATTCATTCATGCAAATATTTACATAATTGTGTATATGCGTATGACGAGTGCATTTTTTCCTATAATGTATAATTTTGCTTTTTACATAACCATTCTTGTTTTTAAAAAAAAAACTCTATTTGATAGTGTCGTTGTTGTTTATGATGAAAAAACTTAAATAATTCAAGAATATACTAAAATATTTTTGGTGAAACAACTTTTCTTAGATAAACAACTTGTTAAGAAAAATAAAAAATAATCAATAGCAAAAATTACTCGTATAAATTCATGGTAAAAAAATATACATCATTCTTATATAGCGTAATACTTATATCATATGTACATAATAGCTCTTATTTTTATAAAATAAAAAATATAACTGGCATAAGTCATTGCAAGTACAACTAAAGCAAATAGCAGAGCTGATGGTATTGATAAATTAAATCAAGTTGACATGCACCAACAATAACTAATGATTGGATCCGGCACTTACAGATCGAACCATGTCAGCATGAATCAACCACAACAACTGGTTGGACCCAATATTTATGGTTTAGACCACCTTAACAAAAATGAACAGCAGATGATTGGACCAAATGTTTGTGCATTGAACCAATTCAGTGGAAATCAACAACAAGCAATTGGACCCAAGGTTTATCGACTAAACCAAGTGGCCAGGAATCAACAACAGCCACAAACGATTGGACCCAGTGTTGGCGAGTTGCACCAGGTCAACAGGAATAAAAAACATCAAACAATTGGAGCCAACGTACAACAAGTGATTGGATCCAATGTTTACAGATCGAATCAGATCAATCTAAACCAACAACAGTAAGAGATTGGATCCTTAAAGCAGGTGAACAAGAACCAGCTGCAAACTATTAGACCAGACGTTGAGGAATTGCAACAGGTAAGCATGAATCAGTAACAATAAAT
>NW_019014690.1:4371603-4427998 GCF_000150535.2 Carica papaya | reverse complement strand
AGAATCAGCCCAGAGTGAATTTTTGGAACAACCCTTGTGGATCAAACATGGAAACCTTGGATATGAATAATCAGTCTGGTATGAACTTCAGTGAAATGAGCATTGGCAATCCGTCTATGGGAAGTCTCACTGATGAATTTGGATCAAGCATTAAGATGGTAGACAGTGGATTAACAATCAAGTTAGTGGATTAAACAATCAAGTTAGATTTGAAGACTTGGTGGACATGAGCTTAATAGATGATTATGGGGCATTCAACAAAGTTTTTAATGTTAACTTTTGTGGTAAAGATGGGTTGAGCTCCATTGAAAGTGGGAGCGTAAACATGAATGAAAAGCATAACAACATGATAGCAGCTAGTATGAGCGTTGGCAGTGAATTGAATAACATGACAGCTCAGAGAAGTTTTAATGACAAGAACAAGTCAAATGCTACAAAAAATATGACATTGAACAATGAAGATGAGTTCAACAGCATGGGAAATAAGCTCTTTAATAATCAAAATGGCTGAGGCATGGAAAATACAAGTTATCTCGAAGAATATAGATTAGGGAGCATGAGTTTTGAGGATGACTTTAGGCAACAGAACATGAACTTCTTAGACATGCAGCATCAATTTGGATCAGAAGAGTTTGGAAATATGATAATGGAAAATGACAACTATGAGATCAAATGATGAACATGAGGCTCAAGATAAGGGAAATCAAAGTTCAACTGATCAATTCTGGCTTTCTGAATTCAATTTGGATGACAATCAATCAAGTTTTGGTGGAATTGAAGAAATATTGAAGGATTTCAAAAAGAAAAACTAAACACTCACAAGAACAATTTTATTGTTAATGACTCCTTTGTTCTCGTGTATTGTCTCTAGATTTATGACTCTTTTTTATATTTTTCTAATATTTTATTATCATGTCTAAGTATTGTGTTAGTCTTTCTCATAGGGTCTATTATAGGACTTAATGTTCGCAATAATAACTGAAGACAAATCTATTATAAAAGGTAAACCCATGAGCTTACGTAAAAGTATCTTTTATATTTTTTGCCTTTAAGAGATGGAAGTTGGATGAATCTCATGTGGCTCCTTCCATCGGCATCATCGAACCATGTTAGCAATCTACAAAAACTTGAAGCTCGAAATGACCGATCAAAGGATTTGATCCATTTAGTTCTTTTCTTCTCCGCTTTTATAGCACACCCATATAGAGGTATCTTCCTGTCGCTAAGCGCGCTGCTTCTCCTGTCCAAGTGAAGAGTATCTTGGAAAAGTCCTTCCAGCTAGCATACTTCTTTTGCATTAAGAATTGAACATCTCTCAACTTGTAAGTGTTAGAGATGTTGGATTCTGTTGCAGGTTTTGGTTGATTAAAGAATCCTCTCAAAAGCCCGTGTATATTAGTAAAAGATGTGACTTTCACAAGTCCGACTTTTCTTGTTCGTTAAATGGAAAGTGAGCTCACAGGACTTTTCTTCAAAACGTTGCTCTGCAAAAAGCTTTGTTTCTTCGATTTCTTGGAGAGGTTCCACCAGCTCAATTTATAATTGTTGTTGTGCCATGTTTCGATTTTAGTGTTTATCTTGTTAGACACCCCGAAACCTATTGTTTCATTTATTTTTTTAAATATATATATATATATATATTATACTGTTCTGTTTCGTACATACAAAAATAATATATTTTATTGTAACCATTAAGAATTTTGTAGCGACTGAAAATACTTTTAAAAGTTGAATCTTTTATAAGATTTTTCAAAAAAGGATTAAGGAATAAGAGATCAAAAGTCTCATCTTAAATTGCTATAAATACTTTGTATTGATTAGTATTAAAACCAGTTCAATAATTTGGAGGTTCTATAGTTCTCAGTTTGTTTGGTGAATCAAAACCTATATATCATCTATAGAGCATTTGCCTCTTAATAATATTTTCGCATCCGTTCCAGAATTAACAGTGGCAAGAAAAAGAACAAGCACCTGAAGGTTTGAGAGACCGGCTTGATAATATTAAATATTTTTTTCTTTCAAAAAGTTGTTGTTTACTAAACTTTAATCATGCAGAACTATTGGCAACAAAAGAAGCTCTACCGATACTTGTAAATAATCATGTTGAACTTATAGAGACATTTTTAGTTAGAAATGACTCGGTAATGGCAATTTCTTGGATGGTGAACAATTTATTTCCATGGGTAATGAATGGCATGGAAACGTAATAAAAAATTTGAAGCAAGAGCTTGGAAATTTGAACTTTATGTGTGTTAGTAGGAAGAAAAATAATAACAAAATAAACAACTCTTTAGCGGTGAAGATGGGTAGTTTGCGCATCCAAAACTCTAATAGCTTCAGTTTTATGATGGTTAACTGGTCGATTAATCAGCTTTTCTGTAGTGGTTGTTGTAAATGCTTTTATGAATTTATTATTTTTATCGTATTTATTTTTGAATTAATTTAAAATTATTAGGACAGTTCGTATTATTTTTTTTATTAGATTTATTTCATAATAAAATCTAATTAATTAATAACCATTAAGGAAGATGATACAAATTAGGTATAATTAAGAATTTATATCAGAGATATGAATCCCAAAAAAATTATTACAAAACCTTCTTCTACTTTATTTGCAAGATAATCAAAAACAAAAAAGAAGATACTACACTAAAATTATCAAAATTACTCATAGTTATGTAATATATATATATAAGTATATATATACTACTGTTCAACTCCCACCATCAATATACTAGCTTGTCTGCAGATAAAGTATATATCATCTTTAACACCGTTGGAGATGATATGTGCATTTGTAGAGCAACATTGTTGACAAAGTGAGAGATAAATAGCGACCCATTTCTTGTTCACGATTGTTGAGATAATACCGAGCTTTTCTTGAACTTTCTCCCGATGGAACTTTCGATATTATGCCTAGAGAGAGTTTCAAATCAACATGACCATGATATTTACCAGCTTTCCCTTTCTTTTAGCCGTGGAGGTTGGTTCAGCAGCTAATTTTAGGGTTTTGCCAAAGCCATCTGTGCTAGTTGATTGATCTTCATGGAGGTCTTGCACTGACCTCTTTCTGCTTTCTTCACCACTTCCTTTGCCGACCTTATTATTAGCCCCCGACCCATCGCCAATTTGGAAAGTCATTAATACATATATATATATATATATGCTTAATATGAATGCCATATGTATATATACACGTATAAACACTAAATGTGTCAACTATCATTAAAGATGACAGAAAATCATCATAATATTTCACGAAAAATAAATAAAAAATATATTTTTTGTCTTTTTTTTACTGATTAATTATCCCTCTTAAGCCTTTTGACCAGTGAAAATAATGAATTTTAAATATTAAGAATATATATTTAAAATGACATAAAATAAAAAGAATATTTAATAAAATAGATAATAATAAAAAATTAAGCATAAATATTAATTTATAAAATATAATAATATTTATTTATTAATAATGATTATGATATAATACTTTAAATTTAGAGAGGAATAATGTAATTATTTTCGTTTTGTCTGTGGTAGCAGGGTAGTTTCAGTAACTGAAATTTAAATATTGACTTGTTGGGTACTATTCATTACAATCGAATTTAAATAATTAAAATCACATTTTTTACTAATTATTATATCTATATAGTTTAATCAAATTGAATATATACTGCAAATTTGATCTTCACCTCGCTCTCGCTCTTTAATTTTCTTTGCTCGATATATCTGTTTTCACCCTACAAAATATATTTTCAAAGGAAGATAAACTAAAATTAAAACATTGTACGTTCATAAATAATATATATACACATATGACGATAGTAATATATCTTATATAATTATATTTGTAGATCTCTTTTAGAAAAAAAAATTTCCTTTCAATGGCTCTTCAGTTGAGTAATATTAAGTTTTAGGATATTCATAGTCTGCAACAGCTGCTTAGGAGTTATTTCTATATATGTGTGTGTGTATATATATATGTATGTATTTTGGGGAAATATAATCCAATTAAAGAAATGTATCTATACATATATGTAGATTTAGTCATTTTCTAAAAAAAGAATGATATATAAAATATTTGGAATTGTATCCAGCTTCTACCTTCCATGGTTAATGCATTGTTCTATCATAAATTTGAATCTTTATTCTTATTTCAATTTTTTTCTCTATTAAATAACGTAATTAACTTAATTACCAGAGTAATTCTAAAAATAGTACTGACATCCTTTTTTATTTTTATAGTTTCACAATCAAGAAAAACTTCATAAGAACATGTATCTACATTAATACGTATGATGTATATATAGCATGATATAATGACAGCTGCGTAGAACTTAATTGGATGTTTGTTAAAAAATTAAGTAATTTTCATTTTTAGTTGAAGTATAATGATAATTTCCTAAATTTATGAAGTTCATTGCACATTGGAGTTTGAATTTCTTTTCTTTTTGTCTGTGGTTATATGCATGTATGAAGCTTATATATATGGTAATTAATTTTAAACTTCACCCAATTAAGTTTTACACTGCTATCATTCATGTCATGCCGCATATACATCATATGTATTAATGTATATATATGTTCTTTAAAGTTCTTCTTAATTGTAAAATTATGAAAGTGAAAAAAGAACAAAAAGAAGGATATTATTCATTACCATATTGTGCTTAAATTTAATCAAAATTTATTCACTCTAATTGAAAGCTAAATCATACTTACATTAAAAATACACATATCATAAAGTATATTGAGACACATCATGTACACTTTTATTTATTTATTTATTATATATGAACTGTAATGTAGATAATATTTTGTATTTCGTAATTACCATATATAGTAATGAATAATATCCTTCTTTTTGTTCTTTTTTCACTTTCATAATTTCACAATTAAGAAAAACTTTAAAGAACATATATCTACATTAATACATATGATGTGTACGTGGCATGACATGAATAACAGCTGTGTAGAACTTAATTGGGTGAAGTTTAAAATTAATTACCATATATATAAGCTTCATGCATGCATATAACCACAAACAAAAAGAAGAGAAATTCAAACTCCAATGTGCAACGAACTTCATCAATTTAGGAAATTGTCCCCATAAAACAACATTGACCCACATCTCTATTTAATTTTCGATGGGCACTTTGGTATCTTTACTTCTGTCATTACACTTCAACCAAAAATAAAAATTAATTACTTAATTTTTTTAACAAACATCTTATATCTAAAAATAGAATCCACTTAAATGGTCATTAATAATTTGTCAACTAGTTAGAATTTATCTGCTAAAAAAATTATATTTGTCCATATTAAAAAAAGGATACAAGTACCTTGTTCATCTCCAGAAAAGCTCTACAATCTTCTTAAGGTTAGTTTGCCTATTCCAAATTCTATTTCCTTTGTAAGTTTCCAACTCATTTATTTGAATTTTAAGGTTTGTTTTGATTTGATTATTTTCTTTCTGTATGTGGTTATTTATAGGTGATGGATAAGGAAGAATCAATGGAGAAAAATAACGAGAAGGATCCTAATAAGAGAAACTCATTGAATTTTTATTGGCCTGAAAAGTTTGTAACTACTACATTAACACCGACTACTCTTACTTTAGCCCCAAATACATTCAAAATATGGAAACAAGAAAAATTTAATTTGGAAAGCTATGGATCTATTGCTAAGGAAAGTAATAGCAGCAAGACTAACCCTACTTCTCAATCATCTGATGCAAATATCATTAGTACTGTTGGTAACCAAGTCAACGCAGGTGGTTTCTCTCAACCGTTTTCATTTGATGGAAACATTAATGAGGTTGGTGATGATGGTAATCGTTGTTGTGGCAAGAATTTTGAAATTTTTGAGCCTTTGGCTAGTAACTCAAATATTAACATGAATCCAAGGAGGAACAAGAGGTAAATAATCACCATTTTATAATTTTTCATATTGTTATATTAATTTTGTGCAACTTAAATTTTTTTAATAAATATATAATTAAAGCATTAATAATATATAGTTATACTTCTTTTTTTGCTTATAGGATTTCATCAAGTGAGCTGCATCCTGAACAAAGATCTAAACAAAAAAAGGTTCAATTTTCTTCATATATGGAAAAGCTTAAGTATTTATGGAAAAGAAAATACAATTATATATATATTAATTAATATATGTCAATAACAACCACATAATGTTAATACACATGAAAATACATATATGTTATCACATATTTGTCATGTATATTGAGGCAGATGACTCCACAAGTTGAAAGCTCTCGAGGAAAAGAAAGTGCTTTGCAAATGGAGAAGAACACTAGCTCGGTAAACATGTCAACTACAGCTAGAAACAACTCCACAGCTCAGTTTGGTAAGTTTTCTCTCATTCCGCCATCCTATGCATGTCATGTCTTCATCAAGATGTATATGTACATATATTTTTTGATATTTTACGAAATATGCACTTATATATACATTCACCTATCTGTACTCGCATAAGTAATTTTTTTTTATACAATAAGATAAACTATATGACGATACTGTATAAGTTTTTAAATACCACTAAAATATACAACAATCACTTGCATACATACACATACATAAGTTTAGAAAAATAATAAAAAAAATGTATTTTAACAGGTAAAATTGAAGAGAGACAAAGTGAGGTGAATCATCTCAGACAAGTCTATAATAATCACCTTATCAGACAAACACATATGCAAAGACAAGCCATGGTGGAAAATAAATTATTAAGAGGGCAAATGGGGAACTCGAGCGGCTTAAATCTTCTCCCTAAAGGATGTGAACAAACATCTCACATGAATCCAAGCCAAGGTAAAGTTAAAATCTCAAACTTTTTAATTTTGAATTTATGTATGAAGAGTAACATCTTAAATGTTAGATACTTTTAGTTTTTTTCCTTTCAAAGGAGAATTATATTTATTCTTTATTTAAAGATAATATTTACCACATATATATTTTATTATACTTGTCCTAAAAGAAGGAATTATATTTAAGTCAAAATATAATTAAAGAAAAATACTAGAATTGCAAGTAATTAAACACAATAGGAATCTTAGTTTTATAGTATTTATTGATAGCGTTATCGTATTATAAGCTTTGGTTTACACGTCCATGCATTCATTCATGCAAATATTTACATAATTGTGTATATGCATATGACGAATGCATTTTTTCCTATAATGTATAATTCTGCTTTTTACATAATCATTCTTGTTTTAAGAAAAAAACTCTATTTGATAGTGTCGTTGTTGTTTATGATGAAAAAACTTAAATAATTCAAGAATGTACTAAAATATTTTTGGTGAAACAATTTTTCTTAGATAAACAACTTGTTAAGAAAAATAAAAAATAATCAATAGCAAACATTACTCGTATAAATTTATGGTAAAAAAATATACATCATTCTTATATAGCGTAATACTTATATCATATGTACATAATAGCTCTTATTTTTATAAAATAAAAAATATAACTGGCATAAGTCATTGCAGGTACAACTAAAGCAAATAGCAGAGCTCATGGCATTGATAAATTAAATCAAGTTGACATGCACCAACAACAACTAATGATTGGATCTGACACTTACAGATCGAACCATGTCAGCATGAATCAACCACAACAACTGGTTGGAACCAATATTTATGGTTTAGAAGACCTTAACAAAAATGAACAGCAGATGATTGGACCCAATGTTGGCGAGTTGCACCAGGTCAACAGGAATAAAAAACATCAAACAATTGGAGCCAACGTACAACAAGTGATTGGATCCAATGTTTACAAATCGAATCAGATCAAATTAAACCAACAGCAGCAAGAGATTGGATCCTTAAACCAGGTGAACAAGAACCAGCGGCAAACTATTAGACCAGACATTGAGGAAGTGCAAGAGGTAAGCATGAATCAGGAAAAATAAATTATTAGATTCAATATTTATGAATTGAATTATTAAAAGTGCTAAATTACTAGAGTTAATGTTTGTGAATCATGCCAGGTAAATTTTAATTGGCAGCAACAAACTATTAGACCCAGTGCTGACATATTAAACCAGGTCAGCATGAATCAACAAGAAGGAACAATTGGACATGCTTTGGATCAGTTGGAGCACTTCAAAATAAATCAACAACATCAAATAGTTGGACCTGACATTTTTGGATTGAATCAAGACAGTGCGAGTCAACAAAAAATGATTGGGTCCAACATATCAAACCAAGTTAATGGCTATGGAATGCAGCAAACGATTGCAACAAATGATTATGGACTGAATGAGGTTTGGATGAATCAGCAACAAAAAGAAATGATTGTGCCTAATTGTTTGGACAAGGCTATAGGTTTGCAGGTAAATATTGGAGAGATGCCAAATAATACGTGCTTGAATCTTGATCAGTCTATCTTGAACAATGCCGCAAATTTGAATATGATGAGGAACCGATTATCTAAGCCAGATAATATGGTTAATCTTATGACGGTGAATAAAAAATATGAGTATGGGTCAAACAACAATATTAATGTAAGCTTCAACAACAACCAACCTGGGATAAGCTCCAATGACGCATGTAGATCGACGAATATGAGCTTCGACGATCAATTGGGAATTGCTTTTAGTGATTTCTTTGGTTCAGACAACACTGAAAATTATTTGATGGGTTTCGAGAATCAGCCAAGAGTTAATTTTTGGAGCACCCCTTGTGGATCAAACATGGAAACCTTGGGTATGAATAATCAGTCTGGTATGAACTTCAGTGAAATGAGAAACTTAAGCATTGACAATCCGTCTATGGGAAGTCTCACTGATGAATTTGGATCAAGCATTAAGATGATAGACAGTGGATTAAACAATCAATTTGGATTTGAAGACGTGGTGGACCTGGGATTAATAGATGATTATGGGGCATTCAATAAAGTTTTTGATGTTAACTTCTGTGGTAAAGATGGGTTGAGCTGTATTGAAAGTGGTAGCGTAAACATGAGTAAAAAGCAGAACAACATGATGGCAGCTAGTATGAGGGCTGGCAGCGGATCGAACAACATAATAGCTGAAGGAAGTTTTAATGACAAGAGCAAGTCAAATGCTAAGAAAAATATGACATTGAACAATGACGATGAGTTCAACAGCATGGGAAATAAGCTCTTTAATAATCAAAATGGCTTAGGCATGGAAAATACAAGTTATCTCGAAGAATATGGATTAGGGAGCATGAGTTTTGAGGATGACTTTGGGCAACAGAACATAAACTTTTTAGACATGCAGCATCAATTTGGATCAAAAGAGTTTGGGAATATGATAAGGGAAAATGAATCTGGATATGAGAGAATGACAACTATGAGATCAAATGATTAACATGAGGCTCAAGATAAGGGAAATCAAAGTTCAACTGATCAATTTTGGCTTTCTGAATTCAATTTGGATGACAATCAATCAAGTTTTGGTGGAATTGAAGAAATATTGAAGGATTTCAAAAAGAAAAACTAAACACTCACAAGAACAATTTTATTGTTAATGTTTTCCTTTGTTCTTGTGTATTATCTATAGATTTATGACTCTTTTTTATATTTTTCTAATATTTTATTATCATGTCTAAGTGTTGTGTTTGTCTTTCTCATAAAGTTTGTAATATATCGGTCAACCATTAGAAATAAGTTACTTAGATATATATATATATATATTAACAGACAAACTGTATTGAAGATAACTTTCAAACCAAAAGCAAATAGGAGATATTGAAGATAACTTTCAAACTATATGATTTAAATTTGTATTGCAAGTAGGAATTAAGTTAGGATATTATCTGTAAATAATTTTTTGATATCTCATATATTTTAGATTTTAATAATTATAATTTAAAATTTTAATTATTTATTAAATTTTAATCTACAATATCTTAAAATAAAATTAACTATACAAATAAAATAAAATAATATTTTAATAATTCAAATTTTCAATATCCATCATGATAATGAGAATCAGAAACATTTATCAAATACAAAATATTATCTATATTACCGTTCATATATAATAAATAAATAAAAATATACAGGATGTGTTTTTACATACTTTATGATATGTGTATTTCTAATATAAATATGATTTAGTTTTTAATTAGAGTGAATAAATTTTGATTAAATTCATGCACAATACGGTAATGAATAACATCCTTCTTTTTGCTCTTTTTTTCACTTTCATAATTTAAGAATTAAGAAGAACTTTATAAGAACATGTATCTACATTAATACATATGATGTATATGTGGCATGACATGAATACCAGCTGTGCAGAACTTAACTGGGTGAAGTTTAAAATTAATTACCATATATATAAGCTTCATACATGCATACAACCACAAACAAAAAGAAGAGAAATTCAAACTCCAACATGCAATGAACTTCATCAATCTAGGAAATTGTCCCCATAAAACAACATTGACCCACATCTCTATTTAATTTTCAATGAGCACTATGGTATCTTTACTTCTGTCATTACACTTTAACCAAAAATAAAAATTATTTGCTCAATTTTTTTAACAAATATCTTATCTCTAAAAATGGAATCCACTTGAATGATCATTAATAGTTTGTCAACTAGTTAGAATTTATATGGTAAAAAAATTATTTTTGTCCATACAAATAAAAGGATACAAGTACCTTGTTCATCTCCAGAAAAGCTCTACAATCTTCTTAAGGTTAGTTTGCCTATTCCAAATTCTATTTCCTTTGTAAGTTCCCAACTCATTTGTTTGAATTTTAAGGTTTTGTTTTGATTTGATTATTTTATTTATGTCTGTGGTTATTTGTAGGCGATGGATAAGGAAGAATCAATAGAGAAAAATAACGAGAAGGATGCTAAAAAGAGAAACTCATTGAATTTTTATTGGCCTGAAAAGTTTGTAACTACTACATTAACACCGACTACTCTTACTTTAGCCCCAAATACTTTCAAAATATGGAAACAAGAAAAATTTAATTTGGAAATTGATGGATCTACTGCTAAGGAAAGTAATAGCAGTAAGACTAACCCTACTTCTCAGTCATCTGATGCAAATATCATTAGTACTATTGGTAACCAGGTCAACGCAGGTGGTTTCTCTCAACCGTTATCATTTGATGGAAATATTAATGAGGTTGGTGATGATGGTAATGGTTGTTGTGGCAAGAATTTTGAAAATTTTGAGCCTTTGGCTAGTAACTCAAATATTAACATGAATCCAAGGAGGAACAAGAGGTAAATAATCACCATTTTATAATTTTTCGTATTCTTATATTAATTTTGTGCAATTCAAATTTTTTTATAAATATATAATTAAAGCATTAATACTATGTAATTATATTTTTTTTTTTGCTTATAGGATTTCATCAAGTGAGCTGCATCGTGGACAAAGATCTAAACAAAAAAAGGTTCAATTTTCTTCATATATGAAAAAGCTTAAGTATTTATGGAAAAGAAAATACAATTACATATATATTAATTTATTTTTCTTAATTAGTATATGTCAATAACAACCAGATAATGTTAATACACATGAAAACACATATCTGTTATCACTTATTTCTCACATATGTTGAGGCAGATGACTCCACAAGTTGAAAGCTCTCAAGGAAAAGAAAGTGTTTTGCAAATGGTGAAGAACACTAGCTCGATAAACATGTCAACTACAATTAGAAACAACTCCACGGTTCAGTTTGGTAAGTTTTCTCTCTTTCCGCCATCCTATACATGTTATGTCTTCATCAAGACGTATATGTATATATATGTATATATTTCATATTTTACGAATTATGCACTTTTATATACATTCACCTATCTGTACTCGCATAAGTGAATTTTTTTTTTATATAATAAAATAAACGACATGATGATACCAGATAAATATTTAAATACCATTAAAATATACAACAATTATTTGCATACATACACATACATAAGTTTAGAACAATAATAATAAAAAAAAACGTATGTTAACAGAAAAAATTGAAGAAATGCAAAGTGAGGTAAATCATCTCAGACAAGTGTATAATAATCACCTTGTCAGACAAATACATATGCAAAGAGAAGCCATTGTAGAAAATAAATTATTAGGAGGGCAAATGAGGAACCCGAGCAGCTTAAATCTTCTCTCTACAGGATGTGAACAAACATCTCACATGAATCTAAGCCAAGGTAAAATTAAAATTTCAAACTTTTTAATTTTGAATTTACGTATGAAGAGTAATATCTTAAATGTTAGATATTTTCCTCTAAATTAAATATTATTTTTGGTTTTGTCCTTCCGAAGGAGAATTATATTTATTCTTTATTTAAAGATAATATTTATCACATATACATTTTATTATATTTGTCCTAAAAGAATGAATTATATTTAAGTCAAAATATAACTAAAAAAAAATACTAGAATTGCAAGTAATTAAACACAATAGGAATCTTAGTTTTATAGTATTTATTGATAGCGTTATCGTATTGTAAGCTTTGGTTTACACGTCCATGCATTCATTCATGCAAATATTTACATAATTGTGTATATGCGTATGATGAGTGCATTTTTTCCTATAATGTATAATTTTGCTTTTTACATAACCATTCTTGTTTTAAATAAAAAAACTCTTTTTGATAGTGTCGTTGTTGTTTATGATGAAAAAACTTAAATAATTCAAGAATATACTAAAATATTTTTGGTGAAACAACTTTTCTTAGATAAACAACTTGTTAAGAAAAATAAAAAATAATCAATAGCAAAAATTACTCGTATAAATTTATGGTAAAAAAATATACATCATTCTTATATAGCGTAATACTTATATCACATGTACATAATAGCTCTTATTTTTATAAAATAAAAAATATAACTGGCATAAGTCATTGCAAGTACAACTAAAGCAAATAGCAGAGCTGATGGTATTGATAAATTAAATCAAGTTGACATGCACCAACAATAACTAATGATTGGATCCGGCACTTACAGATCGAACAATGTCAGCATGAATCAACCACAACAACTGGTTGGACCCAATATTTATGGTTTAGACGACCTTAACAAAAATGAACAGCAGATGATTGGACCCAATGTTGGCGAGTTGCACCAGGTCAACAGGAATAAAAAACATCAAACAATTGGAGCCAACGTACAACAAGTGATTGGATCCAATGTTTACAAATCGAATCAGATCAATTTAAACCAACAGCAGCAAGAGATTGGATCCTTAAACAAGGTGAACAAGAACCAGCTACAAACTATTAGACCAGACATTGAGGAATTACAACAGGTAAGCATGAACCAGTTAAAATAAATTATTAGATTCAATATTTATGAATTGAATTATTAAAAGTGCTAAATTACTAGAGTTAATGTTTGTGAATCATGCCAGGTAAATTTTAATTGGCAGCAACAAACTATTAGACCCAATGCTGACATATTAAACCAGGTCAGCATGAATCAACAAGAAGGAACAATTGGACATGCTTTGGATCAGTTGGAGCACGTCAAAATAAATCAACAACATCAAATAGTTGGACCTGACATTTTTGGATTGAATCAAGACAGTGCGAGTCAACAAAAAATGATTGGGTCCAACATATCAAACCAAGTTAATGGCTATGGAATGCAGCAAACGATTGCAACAAATGATTATGGACTGAATGAGGTTTGGATGAATCATCAACAAAAAGAAATGATTGTGCCTAATTGTTTGGACAAGGCTATAGGTTTCTAGGTCAATATTGGAGAGATGCCTAATAATACGTGCTTGAATCTTGATCAGTCTATCTTGAACAATGCCGCAAATTTGAATATGATGAAGAACCGATTATCTAAGCCAGATAATATGGTTAATCTTATGACGGTTAATAAAAAATATGAGTATGGGTCAAACAACAATATTAATGTAAGCTTCAACAACAACCAACCTGGGATAAGCTCCAATGACGCATGTAGATCGACGAATATGAGCTTCGACGATCAATTGGGAATTGCTTTTAGTGATTTCTTTGGTTCAGACAACACTGGAAATTATTTGATGGGTTTCGAGAATCAGCCAAGAGTTAATTTTTGGAGCATCCCTTGTGGATCAAACATGGAAACCTTGGGTATGAATAATCAGTCTGGTATGAACTTCAGTGAAATGAGAAACTTAAGCATTGACAATCCGTCTATGGGAAGTCTCACTGATGAATTTGGATCAAGTATTAAGATGATAGACAGTGGATTAAACAATCAATTTGGATTTGAAGACATGGTGGACATGAGATTAATAGATGATTATGGGGCATTCAATAAAGTTTTTTATGTTAACTTCTGTGGTAAAGATGGGTTGAGCTCTATTGAAAGTGGGAGCGTAAACATGAGTAAAAAGCAGAACAACATAATAGCAGCTAGTATGAGGGCTGGCAGTGGATCGAACAACATAATAGCTGAAGGAAGTTTTAATGACAAGAGCAAGTCAAATGCTAAGAAAAATATAACGTTGAACAATGACGATGAGTTCAACAGCATGGGTAATAAGCTCTTTAATAATCAAAATGGCTTAGGCATGGAAAATACAAGTTATTTCGAAGAATATGGATTAGGGAGCATGAGTTTTGTGGATGACTTTGGGCAACAGAACATAAACTTTTTAGACATGCAGCATCAATTTGGATCAAAAGAGTTTGGGAATATGATAAGGGAAAATGAATTTGGATATAAGAGAATGACAACTATAAGATCAAATGATGAACATGAGGCTCAAGATAAGGGAAATCAAAGTTCAACTGATCAATTTTGGCTTTCTGAATTCAATTTGGATGACAAAAGTTTTGGTGGAATTGAAGAAATATTGAAAGATTTCAAAAAGAAAAACTAAACACTCACAAGAACAATTTTATTATAATTAATATTTCTTCTATGATACGATAAGAGCCTCTTAAATATATTAATCATTTAGGAATACTGTTATATATATATATATATATATATATATATTACAACTGGAGAACCAAAATTACAAAGGCAAATGTATATAATTAAAGATTTAATATTTGGTGGCTATTGATGATATTTTTGAGAGTTGAATTTTTTATATGAATTTTCATTAAAAAAAAAAATTAGTTCGTAAGGATTGTGGTTGTATAGCGATTCATCAACAAGTTGACGCTTCCCAAATCAAGTAAAAGTGCAAACCTAAAACTGCATATTAAGAAATAAAAGATTAAGAGTCTCATCTAATATTTTCAGTTACCATAAATAATTTATATTAATCAGTAATGAAACTAGTTTAATTATTTGAAATTTTTATAGTTCGGGTTCGGTTTGCTTGGTGAATCAAAATCTATATTTGATCTATAGAACATTTACCTCTTAATAATATTTTTGTGTCTGGTTCCAGAATTAACAATAGCAATAAAGATAAGAAATACTTCCAGGTTTGATATACCTCAGTTTTAGGGTGATTGACTTATCGATTAATCAACTTTTTTTTATGGTGGTGGTTGTAAATATTTTTATGAATTTATTATTTTTATCATATTTATTTTTGAATTAATTTAAAATTATTAGGACAGCTCCTATTGTTTCTTTTTTAGTTAGATTAACTTCATAAATAAAATCTAATTAATTAATAAACATTAGGGAAGATCATACAAATTAAATATAATTAAAAATATATGTCAGAGATATGAATCCCAAAAAAATTATTACAACACCTTCTTCTACTTTATTTGCAAGATAATCAAAAACAAGAAAGAAGACACCACACTAAAATTATCAAAATTACTCATAGCCATGTAATATATATATATAAGTATATATACTACTGTTCAACTCCCACCATCAATATACTAGCTTGTCTGCAGATATACGTATATCAACTTTAACTCCCCTAGCATGCTGGAGATGATATATATGTGTGTTACTTTGTGTGTGTGTATTTGTAGAGCTACATTGGAGACAAACCTAGAGATAAATAGCGATCCATTTCTTGCTCGCGATTGTTAAAATAATACCGATTTCTTCTCGAACTTTCTCTTAATGGTCTTTTAGATTTTGTGCCTAGAGAGAATTTCAAATCAACATGATCATGATCACCACCAGCTTTCCCTTTTCCCGTTCTTATACCATGGAGGTTGGTGCAGCAACTAATGTTAGGGTTTTGCCAAAGCCATCTGTGCTATTTGATTGAGCTTCATGGAGGTATTGCGCTGACCTCTTTCTGCTTTCTTCACCACTTCCTTTCGTGACCTTATCATTAGCCCCATACCCAACCCCAATTTGAAGAGCCCTCGTATTATTTGCTGCACGTCTGACAGACAAACATATTTACAGTTGTAATAATAGCAAACTCAATAATACATGTGGATAGATACTCAATATGAATGCCATATATATATACATTGTACTCGTGTCGACCAACATTAAATATGATAGAAAATCAATATAACATTTCACGATAAATAAATAAATTTCTTTATCTATTTTTACTAATTAATTACATATTCTTAAGTGTAACGACCCGTTTTCTTTGTTGAGAAATGAGCACTACTCCACACATATAATATGATAAATTTACGTAGTAATAAATGAAAATATAAGTTTCAATCATCCCTATACGGAATTACAAAACATAAGACTTACAAGATTCTTTACCTTACATTGCTATCATATAATTAAACTAACTTTACAAGACGAACTCTTACTGTCACTAAAGATTTTTTAAAGTTTTCCTTCGACCTTGAACTTACTCTTGATTTGGACTAATCTGCACTGGGGGAAATGGATTGGGGTGAGTTTCACGGACTCAATAAGAAAAAGAGACAGTGCTCACAACAAAGACATACACAAACTCAATCACTAAATTTTCTAAATTAGTTCATTCAGTAAACATTCAGAATTCCTTATTTCAGTATCATAACTCAGAGTATAATAATTTTATAAATAGTATAATTCAGTATTCAGTATCACAATTTAAGCAGTAAACAGTTCAGTAGATATCAATTCAGTATTTCAGTATTGCAAACTTTACTCATGACTTTCTATTTCTTTCTCTTACTTTATATCTTATTAAAAATAGTTTTACCACACGATGTCGTTTCCGCCGGCATCAACGAGGGCAATAAAGATCCCCTCTACGTCGTGAATATATTACAGTTCAGTTCACAGTTTGCAGTACACAATATGTAGTTCACAGTTCTTATCGCTTTGCCACGTCTGACTGAAGCCGTGTCCACAAGTAAGGTTCACTACAATTACACGTCAAAAGGCTACACATGCATATACCCCTCGGTGATACCGGTTAAACATATTTTCTCATCTTTTAATATTCTTATATCATTCTCTTATTAATCAAATTCACCACCAGATGACCTACTCAGGCATGCACCTATTTATATATTATATATACATTATACATCAACAAGCACAATATATACACTTTATACGTATAGTTATTGACTTAAATAAGTGTATATAAACACGTAACACATACAACATAAATATATTTGTATATTCACACAAGACATATACAAATTGTTCACTCATACACACACACGTAGCACAACCCACAATTATAAATGTATATATATATATATATGCGTCACACATACCTATAGCTCGATAACTAGCATGCATGAAATCTGCATATACATACAAGTAACAATATGAACATTATGCAGGTTTTCGATCATATGCAATTGTACGCATGCGGATATGATAAGTTCACAGAACTCACGGTGGAAAAAGTGAACAGTTTGTAAAGTCTGTAAACAAGTCATTTCAACGAAAACAAGGTTCCATAAAAATCATGGGGGCCTCTGAATGAAACTAACCCAATCCCTTACCTACTGTTTAGATAATTTCTTCGTTTATAAATAAAAATACGTGGGTTAAATGATGAATACTAGTGGAAATAATTAAAATACAAAGGCGGATTGAGATTTACATAGACGCGCGAGACCAGTCACCGAAATCGCCACGCACTACCACACGCGTGACCATTGTGAATCGACCGGAATTCACTGTGAAATATTCCACGCACACGTATCCGGCACGTACATGGCAAAATCGCACTGGAAGATGCTAGGAATATGCAAAATCGCGCGGCCAACTGCCACGGATCTCTTTCTTCTTCAGATACACACCGTCGCACGATTCTCTCTCTAGTTTTTGATCGAGCAGATCGTCAGCTGCTTAGACTCCTTGGCTCGTCGCGAGAGCCGCAAACCATCATAGATCGCCTCACGCAGGTCGGTTTCAACCACAACTCCCATTTCCTTTCTCTCTCTCTCTCTATCTCTCTCTCTCCAAAGATCTTTTTCTCTCTCGTCGCACCACTCTCCCACTCCATGGCTCACTTTCGCTCTATTTTTATTGTCAGAGAGATAGCCCATATAGGCCTTCCTCCTCCTTCTTTGGTGGAGGGAAGAGGCATACACGTCTCTTCTTCCTCTTCTTCTTTGGCGATTAGAGGCATACACACCTCTGGTTGCCCTTTTTTTGTGACCAAAACGGCATCATTTTGATGCTCTCAAAATGATGTCGTTTCACCTGCTTATACTTTTCTTTCCTACATATCAAAACGGCGTCGTTTTGGGAACGGTGTCGTTTTGGGGTTTCCTAAAACGACAACGTTTTGGCTTTTCCTGCTTCTAAAAAGCAGATGGGTTGTGTAAAGACTCTGAAAATCCAAAAGGAAGTAAATTATAAATTTAAGTGTGGAAGCTAAATAAAAGGTTAATGTTTACATTCCTTACATAATAATTTAAAAGTACTAAATAGCATTATAGAATTAGTTCTTTGAAAAAAACACGAGAAATAAATAAACAAATGAAAAATAGAAAATATCTAGTATCTATTCGCAATCTTCTTGTGGATCGGGCTTTGAAACTAGGTCCTCTTGATCTGAAATGGTTAAATAAAGGATGAGCTACACTAGCCCAGTAAGGATATCGCACTATATCACCGACACAGAAGTAAAAGTTGGTATAAAATGAAAAACTACTAATTGAGCATTAAATTTAGTAAATTCATTTCTCAATCATAAAATCATTTCTCGTTCACTTACCATAGTGGAATTTATGAAAACAATCTATACAGACAATAATATTATACAGATCATGATTTTCACATATAATCAGCAATCATAGCACATATTAAAAATCCATATCCATTAACAATAAATCAAACTATAACTATTTCTCTTTTCACCAGCCTACTAATATCCATGGGAGTTCATAGGGATGTCCCCGCTACACGTGAACCATTTCCTTTAACAATCTCAATTATAGGACCGTTCCCATACCCCGTCCGGTATGAGCGCCAAAACATTAAACCTCAATACCACATTCGATATGAGGGTGAAGCGGGCTGTCTCCATACCCCGTCCGGTATGAGCGCCAAAGTATTCAGTCTCCATACTCCGTCCGGTATGAGAGTTCATGGTAGGGTTCCTTATATACTATGTCTGTCTACCATCTTTCAGAATATCTGGTAAGGCTGCAGTTTCATCTAATCATTTAATCACACAATTTTTTTACTGTTTAAACTTTTTTTTTTTCAATTCAGCAGTAAACACGTAAAATAAACCATACATGCATTTCAAATCCATAAAATAAATAAATAAGATACCATCATGTATTTAGACTGTAAAATAAATCAACAGAAAATAATTTTTCGACTCTGACTCCATTAGCAATCCGTAATTAATTATGCACATTTATTTAATTCGCACAAATACCATATTATTATTAATTCAAAATTCAATTCTATGATATGGAATAGGGTGAGACATTCTTACTCGATTTAACACCAAAGAGCTAAACAGTTTACTGCGCCTATGAGTGGTCCTAGGTTCCCTGAATTTTTTTTTCAGAAACTGAAATGCGCTTATAGTACCTACAAATGTCCTAAATAAACCCAAAATCAGTCCCAGGGCCCACTCGGCCAATTTCAAAAATTCGGCATAGCGGCTCCGCCGTGCTCCGGCGATGGTGCCGCCGCCCACGGCGACGGTCCGCCTCGAGTCGACCGTTTTCAGCTAAATTTAGCCAATTTTGCATCGATTCCTGTGAGCAAACACATTATAGGGTCTCGGTTGGCCGAAAAAATATTTCTAGAGCCACACTGATTCTTGAAGTTCACTAACGTTCCCCAATTTTACATGCCTGAATTAAATTATAGTTTTTCAACTCTTGAAAACTTAATATATGGTTACTTGGAATATACCACCTATTGGATTTAATGGAAGATATTACTATTGAACATTCGCATCATTCTTAAGAATTTAGGATTTCATAATTTCTAAATCTTAGCTCGTGAATTTTGTAAGGTGTTATAGTTTTCAAGACTTTTTCCCTTCTATACTTGATGACTTGATGTCTACTTAGATTATCCTTTAACTAACTCGTATAGTTCTTTTAATTTCGTCAAAGACTGAAAATTCTTAATTTATTCCTCATTCTCTATTCTTCACAAGGATGAGTTCTTAATTACCTGAATACCCCAACACTATGGTATGTTTACCTTCCCTCAAAGTTTTTATTTTCTAAGTGAAAATCATTTGTTATCTGATTTTTAAAAATAACCTTTGGAAATTTTAAAAATATTTTAGTACCGAGACTTCCTCCTCTTTACTCAATAAGTCTAATGCCTAACTAATTACTCTTAGTTGAGCCAAATTGTACTTCTACTCCATCAAGGTTTGAATGATTCCCAAGGCACCTCAGTACTTGATCGGATTTTTCTTGTACTTGATCGGATTTTTCTTAAAGTCCTTTGAAGTGAGTAATTATGAAGTTCTTACTTTTTACTAAAAATTGTTAGGAGTCTTTAATAGAGAGGTCATATAATGGCCTAGCTAAAATTGATAATATTCCCCTACTTATTCCATTCCTCTTATTATGGTTAAGTACTACACTTTTCGCTTCCTAATGTTATAAGTGATTATTTTTAGGTATGACACTAAGATATGATTCATGGGTTTGTCATATTCTCATATAGTCTTTGTCGACTTGAAAAACATTTCTTCATGTGTTTAAATTTTAATTTGAGACTGTCTACTTTGAAGATCCATCTTTATATATTTGTATAATGTACAAATTTTACATTACAATTTAAGAATAAACAAACAATATGCGAGGGGTTATTCACACTTAATAGTTTTATTATTAGAAAATATCGTCACAACTAATGGCTAATGAAGGTTAGGTTGGGTTAATTTTGGTCATCTGAATTTACTATTATTCGTACTATGTTTAGAAATTTTACTTTTAGGAAGGTTGGGTTGTAGTATCCTGATCGAATGTCGATCTTGTAGGATACTGGATTTACAGTTGTCTTTTTTTCTTTTTCTTCATGATGTCTCTTAATCACGGAGCATACTTCTATCAATGGTTGAGAAAATTTAAGGTCTTTTCTAGATGAGAGAGTAGGGAGGTCATATACTTTCGTATTGGAGCAGTCTGTAGTAGTAGTAGGGTTGATCATAGGGTTTTTATTATGCCTAGTTCACTTATAGTGATTCTTAGATGGTTTAGAGAGAAATCTTTCATGTGTGGTGGTTTATGGATCCATACCACACTTCCGTTGTGCTACTCTGAATGGTGTTTACTTTGAAGGTTTATCCGGGTGTATTGTATCATTTTTGTGTTACCCTTCGACATAAAGGAATCATATTCTAAGATATTATTAATGATTTATGGTTAAACCATGTCCTTAGGATATCCTCTTCTCCCATGAAAATTAAATCTAGGAGGGACAAAAACTTTCGGAAAGAAGATTTCTAATTAAGCATACACAAATCATCTGATACAGAAGTTTTCTGTTCATCGAGGATATGATGATTTAAGGCTTAAGGGCTTATAAAGTAGCATTATGACTCCGGTATGACATCTTAATAAGGATTTGGAACAGTTAGGGTATTCGTTCTTCCTAAAGATGATTCACAAGAAATTCTATATTTTATCATAATACTAAATGATTATTTGGTCTCTCAAAATGCTTTCTTTTATGTATGCTTTCTTCTAGGTCTACTTGTTCTAAGATTTCTTGCCTTCTTGGTCTCTAGCGAATTTAGAAAAAAAAAATTTCATCTCATAAGGAATCAATTGTAGGTAAATTACCAACTGACCAAAATATCCCCAATAATAGTTATCGCTGAAAATAGCAATACTGAAGCATTAAGAACTTAAGTATTTGCAAAAACACAGGTAGGGAAAATGGGAGGCTAAAAGCTATCTCAGTTTAGAAAAACATCCTGTATAATGAAAATTCGAATAATATCCACGTGATAAGTAAGTCAAGTAAATAGGTTGCATCAAAGCTCTCTAAAATGAAAGAATGGTCCAGCCCTCTAAACTCTCTATGTGTGATGATTTTGATATAAACCATGATGTTATCAACAATAACAAACTCCTTGGTCATTTAGTTCACAACATAACAAGTTTGTAATTAGTAGCACTAATTGCAATCATAACATTTAATATCCCAATGCAAATTGAGAATTGGTTGAATGACTGGATACGATTGGTTATGAAAGATAAGAATCATCGCAAATGACTATAGAGAAAAACATATGTTTTAATAAACATTAATGAAGAAAACTTGAATGACATGATTCAACAATGGACGAGATAGCATAATGGTCATAAGCAAATGTAATGGTAGCAAATGCTTAAGCCCAAAGGTCTTGTATTGGTTCGAGAGTGCATCTAAGCAAGTCCTCAACTATAACTCGAACTACCCATTTGAACACATTATCACATCGTTAAAAAGGAATGATTGGGAATATATCAATATTGTCCAAGAACTAGACACTTCCAAGGTGACGGTAGTTGGCCCCAAGGCTGAGAGAAGGTTCTTATCCCTTCAAACTTTAAGAATATTACAATAATTATCTGATTACATAAGGGGACTCTTCCAATACCCACTTATTTGGGGGTTTTCTTCCACTTAGGAGAATTTTCTCTCACTAAAGGTTGTTCTCTCGTTCAAGAGATTTCCTTCTCACTTTGGGGAAGCTTCCTCTTCTAAAACTCATTTCCCAACTCGAGGGAAATTTATGGTCTTTCCCAAAAATTTATCCACTTATTCCCAGTAGGTAATCTCTTCGGTAGTATTTAAGTTTTCTATGGTTTCATATAATATGATAGATTAAGGTTATTGCTTGTTTGCCATCTCCAGTGGACTTCGGAGTGAAGCCCTAATTCTTTGATATCTAGGTTTATTACATTCCAACCCTTGTAACTTCTGTGAAGCCCTAATTCTTTGATATCTAGGTTTATTACATTTTAACCCTCTTAAATTTTATTTTTTCAAGCTTTTGGAACTACAATCATACCTCTTCAAATCCACATATGTTTTAGAAGAAGTTCTAAAACATCTCCTAAGGTGTGTATTACCTAATTTCTTCGGACTCTAAATCTCATAACAATCATAAACCTCATGATACAAGGGATGGTTTCGAGGAACGTGAGCTATGATACCAATTGTAACGACCCCCTTTCTCTATTGAGAAATAAGCACTACTCCACACATATAGTCTGATAAATTTACGCAGTAATAAACGAAAACTTAAGATTCAATCATCTCTATACGGAATTACGAGACATGAGACTTACAAGATCTTTTACCTTACATCGCTATAATATAATTAAACTAACTTTATAAGGTGAACTCTTACTGTCACTAAAGATTCTTCAAAGTCTTCCCTCGACCTTGAACTTACTCTTGATTTGGACTAATCTGCACTAGGGGTTATGAATTGAGATGAGCTTCACGGACTCAATAAGAAAAATGGGCAGTGCCCACAACAAAGACATACACACACTCAATCATCAAATCTTTTAAATTAGTTCATTCAGTAAACATTTAGAATTCTTTATTTTAGTATCATAACTTAGGGCATAATAGTTACATAAATAGCATAATTCGATATTCAGTATCACAATTTAAGCAATAAACAGTTTAGTAGATATCAATTTAATATTTCAGTATCGTAAACTTTACTTATGACTTTCTATTTCTTCATATTAGTTTATATCTTATTAAAAATAGTTTTACCGTGCGATGTCATTTCCGCCAGCATCAACGAGAAAAGGTAGGATCCCCTATACCTCGTGAATACGTTACAGTTCAGTTCATAATTCACAGTTTACAGTACACAGTATATAGTTTACAATTCTTATCGCTTCGCCACGTCTAGCTGAATCTGTATCCACGGGTAGGGTTCACCAAAGTCACACGCCAAAAGGCAACACACACACACATCCCTAGGTGATGTTGGTTAAATGGATTTTTTCATCTTTTAAAGACTCTTATATTACTCTTTTACTAATCGAGTTCAGCACCAGATGACCTACTTAGAAATGCACCAATTTATATATCATATATACAATATGCATCAACAAGCCTACACAACATTTGACCTAAGCATCTCCGATCTTACATTTGACCTCACCTTCTTGTTTGCTTCCATTACTTCTTTCAAATTTAATAGTAAAAGAATGAATGAAATTATATAGTGCATTAATAAATCTAGTATTTATGCATATATATACACAATTATACTATATGTAGTATTAGATATATCTAGCTAGTAAGCCATTTTGGGTAATAATAATTTATTTCATTCTTCCATATATTTTTCCTTTTATGGTGTGACCCAAAAAAGGAAAATAACAGCCACGAAAGTAGAGTATATTTTTCTACATATATATATACACATATATAGAATAAATGAAAATTTTTGACCTCTTATTCTAAAAAAATTTAGAGATATGGAATCTTACCGAAAATTCTATATATGTAGACATATGTATTTTGGGGAAATATAATTTATTTAAAGAAATGTATCTATACATGTATTTTACTAGAAAAGGAATGATATTTACAATATTTAGAATTTAATCAAGCTTCTACTTTCTATGGTTGTATAGCTACTTGCTCGTGATTAATGCATTGTTTTAATATAAATTTAGATTTTTATCCTCATCTCAATTTTCTTGTGATTGGATTTGGTAATTTTGTTTATGTCATTTGATGTATGTGTGCACAGTCTCAATCATGGAATATTATTTATTCTTACTAAGCATGTGAATCTCACCCAAATTCAAGCTCTTATTTCAGATCAGTAAAAATCAGGAGCAAACCAAAAGCAATTAGGAGAGATTGAAGATAACTTTCAAACTATATGATCTAAATTTGTATTGCAAGTAGGAATTAAGTTAGGATATTATCTGTAAATAATTTTATGATATCTCATATATTTTATATTTTAATAATTATAATTTAAAATTTTAATTATTTATTAAATTTTAATCTACGATATCTTAAAATAAAATTAACTATACAAATAAAATAAAATAATATTATCTAATAATTTAAATTTTCAATATCCATCATGATAATGAGAATCAGAAACATTTATCAAATACATAATATTATCAATATGACCGTTCATATATAATAAATAAATAAAAATGTACAGGATGTGTTTTTATATACTTTATGATATGTGTATTTATAATATAAATATGATTTAGCTTTTAATTAGAGTGAATAAATTTTGATTAAATTTAAGCACAATACGGTAATGAATAACATCCTTCTTTTTGTTCTTTTTTTAACTTTCATAATTTAACAATTAAGAAGAACTTTATAAGAACATGTATCTACATTAATACATATGATGTATATGAGGCATGACATGAATAACAGCTGTGTAGAACTTAATTGGGTGAAGTTTAAAATTAATTACCATATATATAAGCTTCATACATGCATACAACCACAAACAAAAAGAAGAGAAATTCAAACTCCAATATGCAATGAACTTCATCAATCTAGGAAATTGTCCCCATAAAACAAAATTGACCCACATCTCTATTTAATTTTCAGTGGGCACTATGGTATCTTTACTTCTGTCATTACACTTTAACCAAAAATAAAAATTAATTGCTTAATTTTTTTAACAAATATCTTATCTCTAAAAATGGAATCCACTTGAATGATCATTAATAGTTTGTCAACTAGTTAGAATTTGTATGGTAACAAAATTATTTTTGTCCATGCAAATAAAAGGATACAAGTAACTTGTTCATCTCCAGAAAAGCTCTACAATCTTCTTAAGGTTAGTTTGCCTATTCCAAATTCTATTTCCGTTGTAAGTTCCCAACTCATTTGTTTGAATTTTAAGGTTTTGTTTTGATTTGATTATTTTATTTCTGTCTGTGGTTATTTGTAGGCGATGGATAAGGAAGAATCAATAGAGAAAAATAACAAGAAGATTGCTAAAAAGAGAAACTTAGAGAATTTTTATTGGCCTAAAAAGTTTGTAACTGCTACATTAACACCGACTACTCTTACTTTAGCCCCAAATACTTTTAAAATATGGAAACAAGAAAAATTTAATTTGGAAAGTCATGGATCTACTGCTAAGGAAAGTAATAACAGTAAGACTAACCCTACTTCTCAGTCATCTGATGCAAATATCATTAGTACTGTTGGTAACCAGGTCAACGCAGGTGGTTTCTCTCAACCGTTATCATTTGATGGAAACATTAATGAGGTTGGTGATGATGGTAATGGTTGCTGTGGCAAGAATTTTGAAAATTTTGAGCCTTTGGCTAGTAACTCAAATATTAACATCAATCCAAGGAGGCACAAGAGGTAAATAATCACCATTTTATAATTTTTCATATTTTTATATTAATTTTGTGCAACTCAAATTTTTTTATAAATATATAATTAAAGCATTAATAATATGTAATTATACTTTTTTTTTGCTTATAGGATTTCGTCAAGTGAGCTGCATCCTGAACAAAGATCTAAACAAAAAAAGGTTCAATTTTCTTCATATATGAAAAAGCTTAAGTATTCATGGAAGAGAAAATACAATTACATATATATTAATTTATTTTTCTTAATTAGTATATGTCAATAACAACCAGATAATTTTAATACACATAAAAACACATATCTGTTATCACATATTTCTCACATATGTTGAGGTAGATGACTCCACAAGTTGAAAGCTCTCAAGGAAAAGAAAGTGCTTTGCAAATGGTGAAGAACACTAGCTCGATAAACATGTCAACTACAACTAGAAACAACTCCACAGTTCAGTTTGGTAAGTTTTCTCTCTTTCCGCCATCCTATACATGTTATGTCTTCATCAAGACGTATATGTATATATATATATATATTTCATATTTTACAAAGTATGCACTTTTATATACATTCACCTATCTGGTACTCGCATAAGTGAATTTTTTTTTATATAATAAAATAAACGATATGATGATACCAGATAAATATTTAAATACCATTAAAATATAGAACAATCATTTGCATACATACACATACATAAGTTTAGAACAATAATAATAAAAAAAACGTATGTTAACAGAAAAAATTGAAGAAATGCAAAGTGAGGTAAATCATCTCAGACAAGTGTATAATAATTACCTTGTCAGACAAATACATATGCAAAGAGAAGCCATTGTGGAAAATAAATTATTAGGAGGGCAAATGAGGAACCCGAGCAGCTTAAATCTTCTCTCTACAGGATGTGAACAAACATCTCACATGAATCTAAGCCAAGGTAAAGTTAAAATTTCAAACTTTTTAATTTTGAATTTACGTATGAAGAGTAATATCTTAAATGTTAGATATTTTCCTCTAAATTAAATATTATTTTTGGTTTTGTCCTTTCCAAGGAGAATTATATTTATTTTTATTTAAAGATAATATTTACCACATATATGTTTTATTATGTTTGTCCTAAAAGAAGGAACTATATTTAAGTCAAAATATAACTAAAGAAATATACTAGAATTGCAAATAATTAAACACAATAGGAATCTTAGTTTTATAGTATTTATTGATAGCGTTATCGTATTATAAGCTTTGGTTTACACGTCGATGCATTCATTCATGCAAATATTTACATAATTGTGTATATGCATATGACGAATGCATTTTTTCCTACATGTATAATTCTGCTTTTTACATAACCATTCTTGTTTAAAAAAAAAAAACTCTATTTGATTGTGTCGTTGTTGTTTATGATAAAAAAACTTAAATAATTCAAGAATATACTAAAATATTTTTGGTGAAACAACTTTTCTTAGATAAACAACTTGTTAAAAAAAATAAAAAATAATCAATAGCAAAAATTACTCGTATAAATTTATGGTAAAAAAATATATATCATTCTTATATACTGTAATACTTATATCATATGTACATAATAGCTTTTATTTTTATAAAATAAAAAATATAACTGTCATAAGTCATTGCAGGTACAACTAAAGCAAATAGCAGAGCTCATGGCATTGATAAATTAAATCAAGTTGACATGCACCAACAACTAATGATTGAATCCGACACTTATAGATCGAACCATGTCAGCATGAATCAACCACAACAAATGGTTGGACCCAATATTTATGGTTTAGACCACCTTAACAAAAATGAACAGCAGATTATTGGACCAAATGTTTGCGCATTGAACCAATTCAGTGGAAATCAACAACAAGCAATTGGACCCATTGTTTATTGACTAAACCAAGTGGCCAGGAATCAACAGCAGCCACAAACGATTAGACCCAATGTTGGCGAGTTGCACCAGGTCAACAGGAATAAAAAAACATCAAACAATTGGAGCCAACATATAACAAGTGATTGGATCCAATGTTTACAGATCGAATCAGGTCAATCTAAACCAACAACAGCAAGAGATTGGATCCTTAAACCAGGTGAACAAGAACCAGCTGCAAACTATTAGACCAGACATTGACGAATTGCAACAGGTATGCATGGATCAGTAACAATAAATTATTAGATTCAATATTTATGAATTGAATTATTAAAAGTGCTAAATTACTAGAGTTAATGTTTGTGAATCATGTCAGGTAAATTTTAATTGGCAGCAACAAACTATTAGACCTAATGCTGACATATTGAAACAGGTCAGCATGAATCAACAAGAAGGAACAACTGGACATGCTTTTAATCAGTTGGAGCACGTCAAAATAAACCAACAACATCAAATAGTTGGACCTGACATTTTTGGATTGAATCAAGACAGTGCTAGTCAACAAAAAATGATTGGGTCCAACATATCAAACCAAGTTAATGGCTATCGAATGCAGCAAACGATTGCAACAAATGATTATAGATTGAATGAGGTTTGGATGAATCATCAACAAAGAGAAATGATTGCGCCTAATTGTTTGGACAAGGCTATAGGTTTACAGGTAAATATTGGAGAGATGCCAAATAATACACTCTTGAGTCTTGATCAGTCTATCTTGAACAATGCCGCAAATTTGAATATGATGAGGAACCGATTATCTAAGTTAGAGAATATGGTTAATCTTATGACGATGAATAAAAAACATGAGTATGGGTCAAATAACAATACTAATATAAGCTTCAACAACAACCAACCTGGGATAAGCTCTAGTGATGCATGTAGATCAACGAATATGAGCTTCGACGATCAATTGGGAATTGCCTTTAGTGATTTTTTTTGGTTCAGACAACACTGAAAATGTAACAGCCCCGGAAAATATTAAAAAAGAAATGAGTATTTAAATATATCGAATGCGGAAGCGAGATCAAAATTTCAGTTAACATCCCTTACACGAAAAAACCAAAAAAACGTACTTAAAATATAAAAGGTTAAACTAAGAAAGAAAACTCGAAAATAAACTTTGCGTATGACTACAGAGTCTCTAGGCATCCCCTTCGTCGTCCTCCTGCGGAACGGGCTCGGGAACCATGTCTTCCTGATCTGAAATGGTTAATTAAGGAGTGAGCTACACTAGCCCAGTAAGAACATCACGATATCTCACCGTCACGGAGATAAAGGTGGGTAGAAAATCACAAAAAGACCAATGGAGCATAATTTACAATAAATTCTTTTGTCAATAATAAATCCTTTACCATCCACTTACCTCGGTGGAATTTATGAAAATAATATAAGAAAAATAATAACATTATCACAATCATGGAATAATATAAGCTGTAAAACATAGCACTTATCACGCCTTTTATAATTCAATCATTATACAACATATCTTTTTCTCATTTACCAGCCTACTAGTATCCATGGGGGTCCCTAGGGGTCCCGCTACCCGTTAACCTTTAACATTCATAATCAGTTTCCAGGGCCGTCCCCATACCCCGTCCGGTATGGGCGCCAAAACCATAAACCTCAATACCCCGTCCGGTATGAGGGTGAAACGGGCCGTCCCCATACCCCGTCCGGTATGGGCGCCAAAACCATAAGATCTCCATGCCCCGTCCGGCATGTGAGACCACAATCCCGGTAGGGTTCCCTACGGACCCGGTCCGTCCACCATCTCCCAGGATATCTAGTCAGGCTGACCCCATCATACAATTATCAGTCTATACAATGTTTCATTTCCCTTTTTCCTCAATAAGCATCATCAATTCACATTTAAACAAGCAAATCGTAATTCATGCCGAACAGACAACATACAGTATCAGTTCTTCAGTCATTCAACCCATAATTAATAAAACAGTAAGATATGCATTCGAAACTATAAAATGAACACATCAAACCCCATAATGCATTTAAAGCTGTAAAACAGTGTAAAACATGCCAAATAACAGTAAATCATCAATCACACTAGACTCGGGCTCCATTAGCAACCTTAAGCAATTTCACACATGCGTTAATTCAAGAAATACCGTTTTATCATTTTGAACTTTAATACCGTGATAGGAAATAGGGTGAGGGGTCCTTACTTGTTTTCGGGATCCGAATACGATTCACAGTGCGCCTGCAGGCTGTCCCTAATTTTCCCTGAATTTTTCCCGGGGAACTGAAACACGCTAACAGTACCTGCACGTGTTCCAAAAAAAATCCAAATTAGGCCCAGGGCCTCTTTCGGCCCAAATCGCAACTCCGGCACGGCGGCTCCGCCGTGCTCCGGCGACGGCGCCGCCGCTGGCGGCGGCGAGTCGCCTCGGGTTGACTGTTTTCGGCCGTTTTTGGCCGAATTCGGCCACACTCGCATTGGTCCTTGTCAGAAAACAACCCTAGGGCCCTCGGGGGGCCAAAAAATCACGGAAAAGCGGAGCTTACCGGCGGCGGCGCTCTCGGGTACGGCGACTCTCCGGCGAGGTTCGTGTTTTGGTGATTTGGCTTCGGTCAACCTGTAGAGAAAAGAATGGTGATCACGGTGATATAAAAATTGCATCGAACGGAGGCCGGGAAGGGCCTCGTCGGAGGCAAAAACCGAGAGGGGACGCGGCGGCGCCGCTGGGCTTCGGCCGCGTATTCCGGCCGTTTGGACGGGATTTCGGCTTCAATTTGGCCTTAAGAGGAATCAATGGGGAAAAACGAGTCGGGAGTATGAAATTTACCTCTATCGGCGGTCGGAAATTTCCCCGGTGCGGCGGCGAGTGGCGGCGGGTGGCGGCGGTCGGCCTCTGGTTCGTCTTCTCCGGCGAGCGGCTGGCGGCTAGGGTTTTTGGTCTGGTGTGGAGGTTCTATTTATAACCCCTTGCCTTTTGATCACAGCCGTTCATTTCGTTTTAATCTGGGCCGTTCGTTTTTGATTGAATCTGGGTCGTCCGTGCGTTTGAATCTGGGCCGTCCGATCGCGTGATTGATCTGGGCCGTCGGATCGCACCCACGCGGATCGCCAACGTGGCTCCTTTTGGAGTGACGCGATCTTGCCACGTGGCAGGCCCCGGTTGGCCGGGACTGCTGACCGGGCCTGCTGACGTGGCTGCTGACGTGGCCCCCCCCTTTTTTTTTTTTTTTTTTTTTTTTTCCTCCTCCTTTCCGGGTGCTACAGAAAATCATTTGATGGGTTTCAAGAATCAGCCCAGAGTGAATTTTTGGAACAACCCTTTGTGGATCAAACATGGAAACCTTGGGTATGAATAATCAATCTGGTATGAACTTCAGTGAAATGAACATTGGCAATCCGTCTATGGGAAGTCTCACTGATGAATTTAGATCAAGCATTAAGATGGTAGATAGTGGATTAAACAATCAATTTGGATTTAAAGACATGGTGGACATGAGCTTAATAGATGATAATGGGGCATTCAACAAAGTTTTTAATGTTAGCTTTTATTGTAAAGATGGGTTGAGCTCCATTGAAAGTGAGAGCGTAAACATGAATGAAAAGCATAACAACATAATAGCAACTAGTATGAGTGTTGGCAGTGGATCGAATAACATGACAGCTGAAAGAAGTTTTAATGACAAGAACAAGTCAAATGCTACGAAAAATATGACATTGAACAATGAAGATGAGTTCAACAGCATGGGAAATAAGCTCTTTAATAATCAAAATGGCTTAGGCATGGAAAACACAAGTTATCTAGAAGAATATGGATTAGGGAGCATGAGTTTTGAAGATGACTTTGGGCAACAGAATATGAACTTTTTAGACATGCAGCATCAATTTGGATCAGAAGAGTTTGGGAATATGATAATGGAAAATGAATCTGGATATGAGAGAATGACAATTATGAGATCAAATGATGAACATGAGGCTCAAGATAAGGGAAATCAAAGTTCAACTGATCAAATTTGGCTTTCTAAATTCAATTTGGATGACAATCAATCAAGTTTTGGTGGAATTGAAGAAATATTGAAGGATTTCAAAAAAAAAAACTAAACACTCACAAGAACAATTTTATTGTTAATGTTTTCCTTTGTTCCCATGTATTGTCTCTAGATTTATGACTCTTTTTTATATTTTTTCTAATATTTTATTATCATGTCTAAGTGTTGTGTTTGTCTTTCTCATAAAGTTTGTAATATATCCATCAACCATTAGTAATAAGTTACTTATATATATATATATATATATTAACAGAAAATTTAGAAATTTTATTTTGAAGATATTATAGGACTTTATGTTTTTGCAATAATAACTGAAGGTAAATTTATTATAAAAAGTAAATCGATGAACTTATGTAAATGTATATTATATATTTAATATATATAATGAAAACATGGGGTAGATCATATGATATAATAATTAATAATACCAAAAGGTTGCTCGGAAAAAAATTGAAAATAAGCTTTGTTTCTTCAATTTTTTGAAGAAGTTCTACCTGCTCAATTTATAATTGGTCTTGTACGATGTCTTGATTTCACGATTTTTGTCAGGAACTCCTAAATCAATTGTTTCTCTTTTTTTTTTAATATATATATATATAATATACATATCACATCATTGGATTTCATAGATACAAAAATAATATATTTCATTGTAATATTGAAGAATTAGAAAACTACAGTCATTCAAGATTAAAATAATGTTAAAATAGTAAGATAAATACTACATACATACTAAAACACAATATCACATAATTCATGATTTTCCAAGCTCCCCCACTACATTAAAAAAAAAACAATTATCTAACATGATATTATTCTGTCATAATGTTCAATGTATATGAAACTTATTTTTATCACGTACTTCTATTATAATTAATATTTCTTCTATGATACGATAAGAGCCTCTTAAATATATTAATCATTTAGGAATACTGTTATATATATATATTACAACTGGAGAACAAAAATTACAAAGGCAAATGTATATAATTAAAGATTTAATATTTTGTGGCAATTGATGATATTTTTTAGAGATGAATCTTTTATATGAATTTTCATTAAAAAAAAAAATTAGTTTGTAAGAATCGTTGTTGTATAACGATTCATCAACAAGTTGATGCTTCCCAAATCAAGTAAAAGTGCAAACCTAAAACTGTATATTAAAAAATAAAAGATTATGAGTCTCATCTAATATCTTCAGTTACCATAAATACTTTATATTAATCAGTACCGAAACTAGTTTAATAATTTAAAATTTCTATAGTTTGAGTTCGGTTTGCTTGGTGAATCAAAATCTATATTCGATCTATAGAACATTTACCTCTCAATAATATTTTTGCATCCGTTCCAGAATTAACAGTAACAAAAAAGATAAAAAATACTTTCAGGTTTGATATACCTCAGTTTTAGGGTGATTGACTTATCGATTAATCAACTTTTTTTTATGGTGGTGGTTGTAAATATTTTTATGAATTTATTATTTTTATCATATTTATTTTTTGATTAGTTTAAAATTATTAGGACAGCTCCTATTTTTTTTTTAATTAGATTAATTTCATAAATAAAATTTAATTAATTAATAACCATTAGGGAAGATCATACAAATTAAGTATAATTAAAACTATATGTCAGAGATATGAATCCCAAAAAAATTATTACAACAACTTCTTCTTCTTTATTTGCAAGATAATCAAAAACAAGAAAGAAGACACCACACTAAAATTATCAAAATTATTCATAGTCATGTAATATATATATATATATATATATGAGTATATATACTACTGTTCAACTCCCACCATCAATATACCAGCTTGTCTGCAGATATACATATATCATCTTTAACTCCGCTAGCATGCTGGAGATGATATATATATATATGTGTGTGTGTCTTTGTGTGTGTATTTGTAGAGCTACATTGGAGACAAACCTAGAGATAAATAGCGATCCATTTCTTGCTCACAATTGTTAAAATAATACCGATTTCTTCTCGAACTTTCTCTTAATGGTCTTTTAGATTTTGTGCCTAGAGAGAATTTCAAATCAACATGATCATGATCACCACCAGCTTTCCCTTTTCCCTTTCTTATAGCCATTGAGGTTGGTGCAGCAGCTAATCTTAGGGTTTTGCCAAAGCCATCTGTGCTATTTGATTGAGCTTCATGGAGGTCTTGCGCTGACCTCTTTCTGCTGACCACTTCCTTTCGTGACCTTATCATTAGCCCCAGACCCACCCCCAATTTGAAGAGCCCTTGTATTATTTGCTGCACGTCTGACAGACAACAAACATACAGTTGTAATAATAGTAAACTCAATAATACATATATATATATATATATATATATATGGATAGATACTCAATATGAATGCCATATATTTATATATACATAGTACTTGTGTCAACTAACATTAAATATGACAGAAAATTAATATAATATTTCACAAAAAATAAATAAATTTCATTCTTCATTTTTCATTTCTTGCCGATTAATTATCAATTTCTAAGTGTTTTGACTAACATGAATAATATATTTTAAATATTAACAATATATATCTAAATGACATAAAATAAATAAAATATTTAATAAAATAGATAATAATGAAAAATAAGCATATATATTGATTTATAAATATGATAATTTTTTATTTATTTAATATTGATTATGATCTAGTACTTAAAATTTAGAGAGGAATAAGTAATTTATTTTTTGTTTGTTCGTAGTAATAGGGCAGTTTCAATAACAGAAATTTAATTATTGATTTTTTGGCTGCTATTTATTATAATTGGACTAAATAATTAAAATCACATTCTTTGTAACAACTCTAGAAATTTAAAAGGAAATATATATAATAATTTAGGTGCGGAAGCGAAATAAAATATTAAGATTAACATCCTTTACACAATAATTTCAAAGTACTAAACAATATCACGGAATAAGTTCTCTAAAAGAAATATGATAAATGAGAAAAATAAAAGAAACTATAAAGTATCTAGCATTTCCTCGTCGTCTTTTTGTTGATCGAGCTCAGGAACCAGATCCTCCTGATCTGAAATTGTTAAATAAGGAATGAGGTACACTAGCACAGTAAGGACATCACACTATATCACCGTCACATAAGCAAATGTTGGTAGAAAACTAAAAACAACCAATTGAGCACAATTTTAAAGCAATACATTTATTTGAAATAAAGTCATTTAACCTTTTTCTTACCCTTGTAGAATATGTGAAAATAACCTACAAATACAATAACATCATACAGATCACAATTTCATGCATAATCAGTAACATAAAATACATCATAAATCTGTATTCATTAACAATAATTGATTATCACCGTTTCTCGTTTTTACCAGCCTACTAGTATCTATGGGGATCCATAGGGATCCCCGGTAAACGGGAACTATTTTCCTTAACAATCTTAATTACAGGGTCGTCCTCATACCCCGTCCGGTATGAGCGCCAAATGACTAAGTCTCCATACCCCGTCCGGTATGAGACAACGTTCACGGTAGGGTTCCCTACGAACCTGGTCTGTCCACCATCTCCTAGGATATCTAGTGAAGCTGTCATTTTGTCCATTTATCAAATCAAATCTCATTCCTATTTGTCCTTAGTCTCTGTTACCAACTCAAACATAAATATATAAACAAGTAACGTGCATCCAACAAAGCAAATATATCTTAGATTCCCAAAATCAAACAGTAGTAAAGTAAGCAGTGATACATGCATTTAAAACTATAAAATAGATAAATCAGATACCATAATGCATTTAAACAGTAAAATAAATCAAACAGGAATTGACAGAGAATAATGTCTGGTTCGGACTCCATTAGCAACCGTAATTAATTATGCATATTTATTTAATTTGTACAAATTACAGTATTATCATTTATTCAAACTTCAATTCCATGATAGAAAATAGGGTGAGGAGTTCTTACTTGATTCGACGCCGAAAACTAGATTTTCACTGTGCCTATAGGCGATCCCTGGGTTCCCTGAATTTTTTCTCGAGAACTGAAACGCGCTTAGAGTACCTACACATGTCCCAAATAACCCAAAAATCAAACCCAAGGCCTACTCGGCCAATTTCAAAATTCCGGCATGGCTGCTCCACCGTGCTCCGGCGACGGCACCGCCACGGGTGACGGCACCGCCGTGGGCAGCGGCAATTCGCCTCGAGTTGGCTGTTTTCAGCCGTTTTCGGCCGAATTCAGCCAAACTTGCACCGGTTCCTGTGAGAAAACACACTTAGGGCCCTCGGTGGGCCGAAAAACGTAGAAAATTGAAACTCACTAGCGGTGAGGCTCTCCGGTGCGGCGACTTCTCTAGCTCACGTTGCGGTTGGGTGTTTTGCTCTAATCAATTTGTAGAGGAGGAAATGGTGATCACAACGGTGAAAAAATCACATCAAACAGGAATCGGGAAGGGCCTCATCGGAGGCAAAAATCGAAATACCCTGCGGCGGCGCCGTTGAGCTTCGACGGCATTTTTCGGCCAATTGGCCCATGCTTCACTCCGATTTGGGCATATGTGGGTTTAGAATCAAATTCTGAGCAAAGAGTAGAATTTTTACCTCGTTTGGCAACCGAAAATTACTCCGATATGACGATGAATGGCAACAGTCGGCTCCCCGGCGACTAGGCTGTCTTCTTCGGCGAGGGGTTCTGGCAGCTAGGGTTAGGGTTTGGGTGCGGATGGGGTTATTTATACTCATCTGCTTTTGATCTGAGTCGTCCATCGCTTTTAATCTGAACGGTCCGATCGCGATTAAATAGGAAGTGAATCTGGACCGTTCATCGCGATTCAATCTGGGACCGTCCGTGCGCGATTCAATCTGGACCATCCGTGCGCGATGCAATTTGGGCCATCCGTGCACGTTTTTGATCTCAGTAGTCCGTGCGCGTGGAAACAGATCTTACCCGTTCGATCGCGCGCACGCAGATCACCCACGTGACTCCCTCCTGCGTCAGCGTCTCTGCCACTTGGCGCGTCCTGGTTGGCCGGGGCTGCTGACTCGGCAGCTAACATGGTACAACTTTTTTAAATTACGTTTTAACCATCAGTTTTTTATTTTTCTTTCAAAAATACCCCCATAACCAAAATTTTCACCATTTTTTTCCAAAATTATTTTCAATTAAATTCCTAAACAATTTTTACCCATTATTATTATTATTATTATTATTATTATTATTATTATTATTTCTATTAAATTAAATTAAATTCAATTTAAAATTACATAAATAATAATTATATTCATACAATAATAATTAATAAAAAGAAAAAAGGAAAGGTTGGGTGTTACATTCTTTACTAACTGTTACGTGTATATAGTTTAATCAAATTAAATATATACTTTTTACGAAGTTTCTTTTAATCTTCACCTTGCTCCTGCTCTTTAATTTTCTTAGCCCGATACACCTATTTTCACCCAATGGACAATATTTTCAAAAAATAAAAAATAAAGAAAAATATTATATATGCAGAAATATATACACATAGATAACGTTAGTAATATATCTTGTATAAATTATGCATGTCGATCTCTTTTAGGAAAAAAAATTACATGTAAATGGCTCTCGTAAGTTCTCAGATATTCATTTTCTGCAATAGGTATTTAGAGGTTACTTCTAAACAATTAATCAAATATTCATGATTATATATATATTCTCAATATGTGATAAGAGATTATTGTTAATCGATTTATTGTAATTAAATTGAGCTTAACATTAAATTACGAATATAAAATTATTCATTTATATTTTATATATCTAGGTATATATATATTAAAATTAAACAATTGTTTTACTCAGTTCACTCCTAAGACTTTCTACAGCTTCAACAAAACATTGATGGAGTTTAGGACTCCATTTTAAACTAGGCAGCTCCGATCGTTCATATGACCTCACCTTCTTGTTTGCTTCCATTACTGCCTTCAAATCTAATATAAGAAGAATGAATGTAATTATATTGTGCATTAATAAATCTAGTATTTAAGTATATATATACACTAAAATTATACTATATGTAATAACAGTCAGGAAAGTAAAGTATAGTTTTCTAAATATATATACATATACACACATATATAGAATAAATGAAAATTTTCGACCTCTTATTTTAAAAAAATTTAGAAATATGGAATTTTACCAAAAATTCTATTTATATGTAGAAATATGTATGTTGGGGAAATATAATTTATTTAAAAAAATGTATCTATAGATATAGTTTTCTAGAAAAGGAATGATATACACAATATTCGGAATTTTATCAAGCTTCTAACTTCTATGGTTGTATAGCTACTTGGCTGTGGTTAATGCATTGTTTTAATATAAATTTGGATTTCTATCTTTATCTCAATTTTCTTGTGATTGGATATAGTAATTTTGTCAACGTCCTTTGAATGTATATGTGCACAATTTTCATCATGAAATAATGTTTATTCTTACTAAACATGTGAATTTCACCGGAATTCACACTCTCATTTCAGAAGCAAACCAAAACTAATTAGGAGATATTGAAGATAACTTTCTAACTATATTGTTAAAATTTGTACTGCAAATAGGAATTAAGTTAGGATATTATTTATAAATAATTTTATAATATCTCATATATTTTGAATTTTAATAATTATTCTATTAACAAAGGATGTGTAATAAAATTTAGTATCATTGCATGCAATTATATTTGATTGGCTCCATTAATTAGAAATAGTGTGCAAACACCCTTGCCCTCTAAAACGGGGTTCGGATGTTACATATTATTTTTTATTTAATTTAAGTTTTTGATGATGTCTTATCTGTTTTTTAAATTTTATTTATATACTATAAGAAATTATAGTAATTGATCTTGAGTTACCACTAATGATTTTTGTACTAAATATTTTATTTTAATGTACTCAATTACATTTTCAATTTTGGACAAATCAATAATCAAAAGTACAAAAATTTGTTTGGGCCGGAGTTCAAGAAACCTTACTCCCATCGCGGTCTAAGTCCTGACCCATCTAAATTTTACTAAATGTCAATGTTGAGTTTGTGTATATTTGTTGGATAGCATATTTTAGTTTCACTATATTATTAAATTCTAATTATATGAGATGGAAAATTTAATTAATTAAATATGTCCATAACTAGAGTGAATGAAACGAAATCGAACAACCATATGTATACTGTAACACCCAAAAAAATTTCTTTTATTATTTTACTTTTATTTTATTTTAATTTTTATTAGAGTTTTGTTTATTTTATTTTATTTTAATAATTAATCTATAAGGTTTTAATTTAATTTAATAATAATAATAATAATAATAAAATGTGGTAAAATTATTTTTTGGATTTAATTGAAATTGATTTTAGAAAAAAAGAATGAAAATTTATATTTTTGGGATATTTTTGAAAAGAAAATCGAAAACCGAGGGATCAAAACGCAATTTAAAAAAATAGTGTCACGTCAGCAGCCGCGTCAGCAGTCCGGTCAGCAGCCCCGACCTACCAAGACACTTTGCGTGGCAGGACGTTGATGCGGGAAACCACGCGAGACGGAGACACGTGGGCAATCTGCGTGCGCGCAATCGGACGGCTCGGATCCGTTTCCGCGCGCACGGACGGCCCAGATCAAAAGCACGCATGGACGGCCCAAATCTCACGCATGTGGACGGTCCAGATTTGATCACACACGGACGGCTCAGATCGCATCACGATGGACGGCCCAGATTTATTTCCAATTTAATCGCGATCGGACGGCCCAGATTTAATCATGATGGACGGCTCAGATTAAAAGGAGAATGTTATAAATAATCGCATCTACACCCAACCCTAAACCTTAGCCGCTAGAACCCTCGCTGGAGAAGACGACCCAGCCACCGGAGGAACTGGCTGCCACCACCTGCTGCTGCACCGAAGGATTTTTCAGCTGCCAAACGAGGTAAAATTTTTCCCCTTGGCTCGTTTTTCAATGTTGAACCTCCCTATGGCCAAATCGGAGCCAAACCACTGGCCAATTGGCCGAAAAACATCGCTGAAGTCTAGCGGCGCCGCCGCGGATTTTCTCGATTTTTGCCTCCGATGAGGCCCTTTCCGGTTCCCGTTCATTGTAATTTTTATACCACTGTGACCACCGTCCTTTTCTCTGCAAGGTGACCGAAGCAAAACACCAAATCACAACTCGTGCTGGAGGAGCCGCCGTACCCGAGAGCTTCGTCGCCGGTAAGTCTCGATTTTCTAAAATTTTTTGGTCCACCGAGGGCCCTAGGGATGTTTTATCACAGGAATCAATACAAATTTGGCCGAATATGGCCGAAAACGGCCAAGTCGAGGCGGATCGCCGTCGTGGGCGGCGGCGCCGTCGCCAGAGCACAGCGGAGCTACCGTGCTGGAATTTTGAAATTGGTCGAGAGGGCCCTGGGTCTGATTTGGGGTTTTTTGGGGACATGTGCAGGTACCAGAAGTGTATTTCAGTTTTTGGAAAAAAAATTCTGGGAATCTAGGGACTGCCCGTAGGCACAGTGAGAACCCGATTTCAGACTCCAAAACAAGTAAGGATCTCTCACCCTGTTTCCTATTATGGCATTAAAGCTTAATAAATGATAAAACAGTATTTATGAATTAATAGATATATATAATTAATTAAGGTTTCTAATGGAGCTCGAATTTGATGTATTTTTCGGTCAGTTGTTGTTTGATTTATTTTACAATTTTAAATGCAATATGGTGTCTGATGTGTTTATTCTATGGTTTCGTATGCATGAATCACGATTTCATTTATTATGGTTTGAATTATTGTGAACCCGATGTTGTGTTGTCTTATTTGGTGTCCATTACTGGTTTACGTGTTTATGTTTGATTGGATAATTGAGATTAAGAAAAGAATAAAAAAAGTATGTGAATTGATAAATGGATAATGTCGATAGTCTGACTAGATATCCTGAGAGATGGTGGACGGACCGGGTCCATAGGGAAACCCTACCGGGAACGTGGTCTTTCATATCGGACGGGGTATGGAGACTTTATGTGTTTTGGCGTCCATACCGGACGGGGTATTGAGCTTTATGGTTTTGGCACCCATACTGAACGGGGTATGGGGACGGCCCTAGAATTAAGTTATTAACATGAATGGTTCACGTATAGCAGGGACCCCCTATAGATCCCCATAGATACTAATAGGTTGATAAAAGAGGAAATTTGTTGCCTGATGATTGAAATACAAAAGTATGACATGTACTATGATACAGATTATGTATGAATTCATGATATTTATGATGTTATTTTTCTCATAAGTGTTTTCATGAATCTCACTGAGGTAAGTGGACAGTAAAGATTTTTATTATTGATAAATGAGTTTGTTATAAATTATGCTTCATTGGTCGTTTTTGTTTTCTACCAACTTTTACTTCTGTGATAGTGAGATAGTGTGATGTCTTTACTGGGCTAGTGTAGCTCATTCCTTACTTAACCATTTCAGATCAGGAGGACTTGGTTCCCGAGCCCGTTCTGTAGGAAGACGGTGAGTAGAAGCCAAAGAATTTATTAGTTTTCCTTATAGCATTTATTCATAGTATTTCCTTTAAGTTAGTTTATTCTTTCATACGTTTAATTCGTTTTAGTTTTTGTGTAAGGGATGTTAATCATAATCTATTTTATTTCGCTTCCGCACTTACATTTCCTTTTAATTTTCGGGGCCGTTACACATACAATATAATTATATACAAAATGCAATAATAAAGTTATCTCAATCAACAAATAAAATTATATATAATATCTTTACATTAAAATTATTTCAAATTTAATTTATTTTATTTTATTTTTAATTATTTATTAAATTTTAATCTATGATATCTTAAAATAAAATTAATTATACAATAAAATAAAATAAAATATTATTTAATAATTCAACATTTCAATGTCGGTCATATTAATGAGAATCATATGCATTTATCAAATACAAAATATTATCTATATTACAATTCATATATAATAAATAAATAAAAGTGTACAAGATGTGTCTCAATGTACTTTATGATATGTGTGTTTCTAATGTAAGTATGATTTAGCTTTCAATTAGAGTGAATAAATTTTGATTAAAGTTAAGCACAATATGGTAATGAATAATATCCTTCTTTTTGTTCTTTTTTCACTTTCATAATTTCACAAGTAAGAAGAACTTTACAAGAACATATATATACATTAATACATATGATGGATATGTGGCATGACATGAATGATAGCAGTGTAAAACTTAATTGGGTAAAGTTTAAAATTAATTACCATATGTATAAGCTTCATACATGCATATAACCACAAAACAAAAAGAAAAGAAATTCAAACTCCAATGTTCAATGAACTTCATAAATTTAGGAAATTATCGTTATACTTCAACTAGAAATGAAAATTACTTAATTTTTTAACAAACATCTTATCTCTAAAAATGAAATCCACTTAAATGGCCATTAATAGGTTGTCGACCAATTATATTTTATATGCTAAAAAAATTATTTATGTCCATATAAATAAAAGGATACAAGTACCTTTTTATCTTCAGAAAAGCTCTACAAGCTTCTCAAGATTAGTTTGCCTATTCCAAACTCTATTTCCTTTATAAGTTCCCAACTCATTTGTTCGAATTTTAGGGTGTTGTGTTTTATTTGATTTTTCTTCTTTCTGACTGTGGTTATTTGTAAGTGATTAATACGGAAGAATCAACGGAGAAGAATAACAAGAAGGATGCTAATAAGAGAAGCTCATTAAATTTTTATTGGCCTGGAAAATTGGTAACCACTACATTAACACCAACTACTATTACTTTAGCCGAAGTACTTTTAAAATATGGAAACAAAAAAAAATTTAATTTCAAAAGTTATGGATCTACTACTAAAAAAAGTAATAGTAGCAAGGCTAACCCTACTTCTCAGTAATCTGATGCCAATATTTTTAGGATTAGCCTTGCTGCTACTATTTTTCTTAGCAGTAGATTCATAACTTTCGAGATTAAATTTTTTTTATTTTCATATTTTAAAAGTACTTGGGGTTAAAGTAATAGTAGTTGGTGTTAATGTAGTGGTTAAGAATTTTTCAGGCCAATAAAAATTCAATGAGTTGTTTCTATTAGCATCCTTCTTGTTACTCTTCTCCATTGATTCTTCTATATCCATCACCTACAAATAACAAGAGAAAGAAAGAAGATAATCAAACCAAAACAAAACCTTAAAATTCAAATAAATGAGTTAAAGACTTACAAACAAAATAGAATTTGGACTGAAAACACTAACTTTAAGAAGATTATAGAGCTTTTCTGGAGATTAAGAAGGTGTCTATATCCTTTTATTTTTATAGACAAATACACTACCATATAAAATTTTACTAGTTGACAAATTATTAATGACCATTTAAGTGGATTCTATTTTTAGAGATAAGATGTTTTTTTTAAAAATTAAGTAATTAATTTTATTTTTGGTTGAAGTGTAATGACAGAAGTAAAGATACCAAAGTGCCCATTGAAAATTAAATAGAGATGTGGGTCAATGTTGTTTTATGGGGACAATTTCCTAAATTGATGAAGTTCATTGCACATTAGAGTTTGAATTTCTCTTCTTTTTGTTTGTGGTTATATGCATGCATGAAGCTTATATATATGGTAATTAATTTTAAACTTCACCCAATTAAGTTCTACACAGCTGTTATTCATGTCATGCCACATACACATCATATGTATTAATGTAGATATATGTTCTTTAAAGTTCTTCTTAATTGTGAAATTATGAAAGTGAAAAAAGAACAAAAAGAAGGATATTATTCATTACTATATATGGTAATTATCAAATACAAAAGATTATCTACATTACAGTTCATATATAATAAATAAATAAATAAAAGTGTACATGATGTGTCTCAATATACTTTATGATATGTGTATTTTTAATGTAAGTATGATTTAGCTTTCAATTAGAGTGAATAAATTTTGATTAAATTTAAGCACAATATTGTAACACCCACTAATTTTATTATTTTTATTATTATTTTTTTTAATTTTTAATTTATTTTATTTAGTTTATTTTATAATTTTTGAAATTTAATTGATTTATTTAATTTAATTTAATTTAATTTAATAAAAATAATAATAATAATGATGATAAAATTGGGTAAAAATATTATTTGGATTTAATTGAAATTGATTTTGGGAAAAAGGGATGAAAATTTGGATTCTGGGGGTATTTTTGAAAAGAAAATCGAAAACTGGGGGTTAAAACGCAATTTAGAAAAATTGTGCCCCGTCAGCGCCACGTCAGCAGCCACGTCAGCGGCCCAGTCAGCAGCCCTGGCCAACCAGGACCTGCCGCTTGGCAAGGCCACGTCGACCCGGGAACGGGCCACGTGGGCGATTTGCGTGCGCGCGATCGGACGACCCAGATGCGTCCCCGCGCGCACGGACGGCCCAGATCAAATGTGCGCACGGACGGCCCAGATGCACGCGCATGGACGGCCCAGATGCACGTGCACGGACGGTCCAGATTCAATCAAGATAGACGGCTGTGATTAAAAGGCAAAGGGTATAAATAAACCCCCCACACCTGACCACAAAAACCCTAGCCGCCAGCCCTCGCTGGAGAAGACGAACCAGACGCCGGAGGAGCCACCCGCCGCCACCCGCCGCCGCACCGGGGAGTTTTTCGACCTCCGATCGAGGTAAATTTCATACTCCCGGCTCGTTTTTCAATGCTAAGTTCCCCTATGGCCAAATCGGAGCCAAACTCCCGGCCAAACGGCTGAAAAACATGGCCGAAATCCAGCGGCGCCGCCGTGCCCCTCCTCGGTTTTGGTCTCCGATGAGGCCCTTCCCGGCCTCCGTTTGATACAATTTTTATATCACCGTGATCTCCATTCTTTTCTCTACAGGTTGATCGAAGCCAAATCACTAAAACACGAACCTCGCCGGAGAGCCGCCGCACCCGAGAGCACCGCCGCCGGTAAGCTTCAGTTTTTCGTAATTTTTTGGCCCCCCAAGGGCCTAGGGTGTTTATCGCAGGACCAATGCAAGTGTGGCCGAATTTGGCCGAAAACGGCCAACCCGAGGCGAATCGCCGCCGTGCCGGAATTGCGATATTGGCTGAAAGGGGCCCTGGATCTAATTTGGAATTTTTTTGGGACACGTGCAGGTACCAATAGTGCGTTTCAGTTTCCCAGAAAAAATTCAGGAAAAATTAGGGACAGCCTGTAGGCGCACTGTAGAGCCGTATTCAGACCCCAAAACAAGTAAGGACCCCTCACCCTATTTCCTATCACGGTATTAAAGTTCAATAAATGATAAAACGGTATTTCATGAATCAACAGATGTGTGAAATTGTTTAAGGTCGCTAATGGAGCCCGAGTCTGGTGTGTTTGTCGGTCAGCTGTTATTTGGCCTATTTTACAGTTTTAAATGCAGTATGAGGTCTGATATTTTCATTTCATAGTTTCGTGTGCATATATCACTGTTCTATTGATTATGGGTTGAATGACTGAGAACCCGATGTTGTATGTTTTCTTGTTTGGCATAAATTACTGGTTTGCTTGTTTGTGTGTGATTTGATGATGCTGACTGAGGAAAAAGAGGAATAAAAGGTTATGTAAATTGATAATTGTATAATGTGGTCAGTCTGACTAGATATCCTGGGAGATGGTGGACGGACCGGGTCCGTAGGGAACCCTACCGGGATTGTGATCTCTCATACCGGACGGGGTATGGAGACCTTATGTGTTTTGGCGCCCATACCGGACGGGGTATGGGGACGGCCCGTTTCACCCTCATACCGGACGGGGTATTGAGGTTTATAGTTTTTGCGCCCATACCAGACGGGGTATGGGGACGGCCCTGGAATCTGATTACAAGTGTTAAGGGTTCACGGGTAGCGGGACCCCTATGGATCCCCATGGATACTAGTAGGCTGGTAAATGAGGAAAAATATGTTGTGTAATGATTGAAATGCAAAAGGCGTGATAAGTATTATGTTATACAGTTCATATGATTTCATGATGATGATAATGTTATTTCTTTCGTATATTGTTTTATGAACTTCACCGAGATAAGTGGATAGTAAAGGATTTTATTATTGATAAAAGAATTTGTTGTAAATTATGCTCCATTGGTCTTTTGTATTTTCTACCCACCTTTACCTCCGTGACGGTGAGATAGTGTGATGTCTTTACTGGGCTGGTGTAGCTCATTCCTTATTTAATCATTTCAGATGAGGAAGACATTGTTCCCGAGCCTGTTCCGCAGGAAGACGGCGAAGGGGACGCCTGAAGACTCCGTAGTTATATTTATAGCTTTTATTTTCGAGTTTCTCTTTTAGTTAGTTTGTTCTTTTATACTTTGAGCACGTTTTTGATTTTAGTGTAAGGGATGTTAATAAAAAATTTTATTACGCTTCCGCATTTGACCTTTTTAATACACATATTTCATTTTAAAATTCCGGGGCCGTTACAAATATGGTAATGAATAATATCCTTCTTTTTCTTCTTTTTTCACTTTCATAATTTTACAATGAAGAAAAACTTTAAAGAACATATATATACATTAATACATATGATGTATATGCGGCATGACATGAATGATAGCAGTGTAAAACTTAATTGGGTGAAGTTTAAAATTAATTAACATATATATAAGCTTCATACATGCATATGACCACAAACAAAAAGAAAAGAAATTCAAACTCCAATGTGCAATGAACTTCATAAATTTAGGAAATTATCATTATACTTCAACTAAAAATGAAAATTACTTAATTTTTGAACAAACATCCAATTAAGTTCTACGCAGCTGTCATTATATCATGCTATATATAGATCATACGTATTAATCTAGATACATGTTCTTGTGAAGTTTTTCTTGATTGTGAAACTATAAAAATAAAAAAGGATGTCAGCACTATTCTTAGAATTACTCTGGTAATTAAGTCAATTACGTTATTTAATAGAGAAAAAAATTGAAATAAGAATAAATATTCAAATTTATGATAGAACAATGCATTAACCATGGAAGGTAGAAGCTGGATACAATTCCAAATATTTTATATATCATTCTTTTTTTAGAAAATGACTAAATCTACATATATGTATCGATACATTTCTTTAATTAGATTATATTTCTCCAAAAAGTATATATATATATATATATATACGTATATAGAAATAACCTCTAAACGTATATGTAGTATATATTACTCAACTGAAGAGCCATTGAAAGGTAATTTTTTTTTTTCTAAAAGAGATCTACAAATATAATTTATATAAGATATATTACTATCGTCATATGTGTATATATATTATTTATGAACGTATAATGTTTTAATTTTAGTTTATCTTCCTTTAAAAATATATTTTATTGGGTGAAAACAGATGTATCAAGCAAACAAAATTAAAAAGCGAGAGCGAGGTGAAGATCAAATTTGCAGTATATATTCAATTTGATTAAACTATATAGATATAATAATTAATAAAAAATGTGATTTTAATTATTTAAATTCGATTGTAATGAATAGTACCCAATAAGTCAATATTTAAATTTCAGTTACTGAAACTGCCCTACTACCACAAACAAAACGAAAATAATTACATTATTCCTCTCTAAATTTAAAGTATTATATCATAATCAGTATTAAATAAATAAATATTCTTATATTTTATAAATTAATATATATGCTTAATTTTCCACTATTATCTATTTTATTAAATATTCTGATTACTTATATCATTTTAAAGATATATTCTTAATATTTAAAATAAATTATTTACACTGATCAAAACGTTTAAAAGGGATAATTAATCAGTAAAAAAAAGAAAAAAAAATATATTTTTTATTTATTTTTCTTGAAATATTATGTTGATTTTCTGTCATCTTTAATGCTAGTTGACACATTTAGTGTGTATACGTGTATATATACATATGGCATTCATATTAAGCATATATATATATATATATGCATTAATGACTTTACAAATTGGCGATGGGTTGGGGGACTAATGATAAAGTCGCCAAAGGAAGTGCTGAAGAAAGCAGAAAGAGGTCAGTGCAAGACCTCCATGAAGATCAATCAACTAGCACAGATGGCTTTGGCAAAACCCTAAAATTAGCTGCTGAACCAACCTCCATGGCTAAAAGAAAGGGAAAAGGGAAAGCAGGTAAATATCATGGTCATGTATGAGTAGTATATATACTCATATATATATATATATATATATTACATAACTATGAGTAATTTTGATAATTCTAGTGTAGTGTCTTCTTTTTTGTTTTTGATTATCTTGCAAATAAAGTAGAAGGTGTTGTAATAATTTTTTTGGGATTCATATCTCTGATATAAATTCTTAATTATACCTAATTTGTATGATCTTCCTTAATGGTTATTTTAATTAGATTTTATTATGAAGTTAATCTAACTATAAAAAAAAACTATAGGAGCTGTCCTAATAATTTTAAATTAATTCAAAAATAAATATGATAAAAATAATAAATTCATAAAAATATTTACAACAACCACTACAGAAAAACTGATTAATCGACCAGTTAATCATCCTAAAACTGAAACTATTAGAGTTTTGGATGCGCAAACTACCCATCTTCACCGCTAAAGAGTTGTTTATTTTGTTATTATTTTTCTTCCTACTAACACATAAAGTTCAAATCTCCAAGCTCTTGCTTAAAATTTTTTATTACGTTTCCATGCCATTCATTACCCATGGAAATAAATTGTTCACCATCCAAGAAATTGCCATTACCTAGTCATTTCTAACTAAAAATGTCTCTGCAACTTCAACATGATTATTTACAAGTATGGGTAGAGCTTCTCTTGTTGCCAATAGTTCTGCATGATTAAAGTTTAGTAAACAACAACTTTTTGAAAGAAAAAAATATTTAATATTACCAAGCCGGTCTCCCAAGACATCTTCGCCTCTTGCTGGCTCAAGTTTGTCCAAACACCTTCTAGAGGTGAACACCATCTATCAAACCTTCAAGTGCTTCTTCTTTTTCTTGTCGCTGTTAATTCTAGAACAGATGGCGAAAACATTATTAAGAGGCAAATGCTCTATAGATGATATATAGGTTTTGATTCACCAAACAAACTGAGAACTATAGAACCTCCAAATTATTGAATTGGTTTTAATACTAATCAATACAAAGTATTTATACCAACTTAAGACGAGACTTTTGATCTCTTATTCCTTAATCTTTTTTTGAAAAATCTTATAAAAGATTCAACTCTTAAAAGTATCTTCAGTCGTTACAAAATTCTTAATGGTTACAATAAAATATATTATTTTTGTGTGTACGAAACAGCACAATGTAATATATATATATATATTTAAAAAAAATAAATGAAATAATAGGTTTAGGGGTGTCTAACAAAATAAACACTAAAATCGATACATAGCACAACACCAATTATAAATTGAGCAGGTGGAACCTCTCCAAGAAATTGAAGAAACAAAGCTTTTTGCATAGCAACGTTTTGAAGAAAAACCCTGTGAGTTCACTTTCTATTTAACGAACAAGAAAAGTCAAACTCGTGAAAGTCACATCTTTTACTAATATACACGGGCTTCTGAGAGGATTCTTTAATCAACCAAAACCTGCAACAGAATGCAACATCTCTAACACTTACAAGTTGAGAGATGTTCCATTCTTAATGGCAGAAGAAATATGCAAGCTGGAAGGACTTTTCTAAGATACTCTTCACTTGGACAGGAGAAGCAGCGCGCTTAGCGTTAGAAAGATACCTCTATATGGGTGTGCTATAAAAGCAGAGAAGAACAGAACTAAATGGATCAAATCCTTTGATCAGTCATTTCGAGCTTCCAGTTTTTATGGATTACTAACATGGTTCGATGATGCCGATGGAAGGAGCCACTAGAGATTCATCCAACTTCCATCTCTTAACGGTAAAAAATATAAAAGATACTTGTACGTAAGCTCATGGGTTTATCTTTTATAATACATTTGTCTTCAGTTATTATTGCAAACATTAAGTCCCATAATAAACTCTATGAGAGAGACAAAAACATCATTTAGATATGACAATGAAAGATTAGAAAAAATATAAAGATAAATCATGAATCTAAAGACAAAACACGAGAACAAAAGAAACATGAACAATAAAATTGTTATTGTGAGGGTTTTGTTTTATTTTTTGAAATCCTTGAATATTTCTTCAATCCCAAAAACTTGAGTGATTGTCATCCAAATTGAATATAAAAAGCCAAAATTGATCAGTTGAACTTTTATTTCCCCTTTCTTGAGCCTCATGTTCATCATTTGATCTCATAGTTGTCATTCTCACATATCCAAATTCATTTCCCATTATCATATTCCCAAACTCTTCTGATCCAAATTGATGCTGCATGTCTAAAAAGCTCATGTTCTATAGCTAGAAGTCATCCTCAAAACTCATGCTCTCTAATCCATATTCTCCGCTATAACTTGTACTTTCCATGCCTAATACATTTTGATTGTTAAAAATATAACAGCCCCAAAAATTTAAATAAAATGTATGTATTAAAAATCTCGAATGCGGAAGCGTAATAAAAATTTTAATTAACATCCCTTACACAATAACCAAAACGTACTCAAAACATGAAGGAACAAGCTAACTAAAAGAGATACTCGAAATAAGAACTATAAATATAATTATGAAGTCTTTAGGCGTCCCCTTCGTCGTCTTCCTGTAGAACGAGGTCGGGAACAACGTATTCCTGATCTAAAATGATTAAATAAGGAATGAGCTACACCAGCCCAGTAAAGACATCACACTATCTCACCACCACGGAAGTAAAGGTGGGTAGAAAACAAAAATGACCAATGGAGCATAATTTATAACAAACTCGTTTATTAACATAAGAACATTTACTGTCCACTTATCTCGGTGAGATCCATGAAAACAACATATGAAAGCAATAACATTATCATCATCATGAAATCATATAAATTTTATAACATAACACTTACCACACCTTTGCATTTCAATCATTAAACAACATATTTTCCTCTTTACCAGCCTATTAGTATCCATGGGGATCCATAGGGGGTCCCCGCTACCCGTGAACCATTAATATTACAACCTGATTCTATGGCCGTCCCCATACCACATCCGGTATGGGCGCCAAAACCATGAACCTCAATACCCCGTCCGGTATGAAGGTGAAACGGGCCGTCCCCATACTCCGTCCGGTATGGGCGCCAAAACACATAAGGTCTCCATACCCCGTCCAGTATGAGAGACCACGTTCCCGGTAGGGTTCCCTACGGACCTGGTCCATCCACCATCTCCCAGGATATCCAGTCAGGCTGTCCACATTTTTCACTTATCAATTCACATAAGCTTTCTGCTTTTTTTCTTAATCTCAATCATCCAATCATACACAACATGTAAACCAGTAATTGACAGCAAACAAGACAACACAGTATCGGGTTAACCATAATATCAACCATAATAAAAGAAACTATGATTCATGCATACGAGACCATAAAATAAATACATCAGACATCATGCTGCATTTAATACTGAAGAATAGATCAAACAACAATAGACTAACACTGTATCAGACTCGGGTTCCATTGGCAACCTTAATCAACTATACATCTATAAATTCATAAAGTACAATTTAATTATTTATTTAGTTTTAATACCGTGATAGGAAATAGGGTGAGAGATCCTTACTTGTTTCGGGGTCTGAAACCGACTCTACAGTGCGCCTACAAGCTGTCCCTAATTTTCCTGAATTTTTTTCGAAAAACTGAAACGCACTACCGGTACCTACATGTGTCCCAAAAAAAATCCTAAATTAGACCTAGGGCCCCTTTTGGCCAATATCAGAATTCTGACATAGCGGCTCCGCCGTGCTCCGGCGACGGCGCTGCCGCAGGTGACAGCGATCCACCTCGGGTTGGCCGTTTTCAGCCATTTTCGGTCGAATTCGGCCAAACCTGCATCGGTCCCAGCGATAAAACAACCCTAGGGCCCTCGGTGGGCCAAAAAATCACAAAAAACTGAGACTTACCGACGGCGATGCTCTCGAGTGCGGCGGCTCCTCCGGTGTGAGTCGCGTTTTGATGTTTGGCTCCAATCAACTTGTAGAGAAAAGAACGGTGATCACAGTGGTATAAAATTTGCATCGAACGGAGGCCAGGAAGGGCCTCATCGGAGGCAAAAACAGAGGGGAGTCGCGGCGGCGCTGTCGGACTTCGGCTAGGTTTTTCGGCCGTTTGGCTGGTGGTTTCGCTCTGGTTTGGCCATAGGCGGACTCAGCATCAAAAAATGAGCCAGGGGGAGAAAATTTACCTCAATTGGCGGTCAGAAACCTCTCCGGTGCGGCGGCGGGTGGCGACAGACGGCTTCTCCGGCGTCTTGTTCTTCTTCTCCGGCAAAGCAATGGCGGCTAGGGTTTTGTGGTCAAGTGTGGGTGGGGTTATTTATACCCTTTGCCTTTTAATCTTAACCGTCCATCAATATTAAATCTGAACTGTCTGATCGCGATTTAATTGGGATTAAATCTGGACCGTCCATCGCGATGCAATCTGAGCCGTCCGTACCTGATTGAATCTGGGTCGTCCGTACGCGTGAATCTGAGCCGTCCGTGCGCATATTTGATCTGGGTCGTCCGTGCATGCGGGAACGGATCTGGGCCGTCCGATCGCGCGCACGCGGATCGCCCACGTGGCCCGTCCCGTGTCAGCGTCTCCTTGCCACGCGACGTGTCCTGGTTGGCTGGGGCTGCTGACCGAGCTGCCGACGTGGCTGCTGACGTGGTATAACTTTTCTAAATTGCATTTTGACCCCCGATTTCCGATTTTCTTTTCAAAAATACCCCCAGAATCCAAATTTTCACCCCTTTTTCCCAAAATCAATTTCAATTAAATCCAAATAATATTTTTACCCAGTTTTATCATTATTATTATTTTTATTTTCATTAAATTAAATTAAATAAAAATCTGAAAAATTCAAATACAAAAAAAAAAGAAAAATAAAAATAATAAGAATAAAATTAAAAATACTTGGGTGTTACAAAAAAGCTTATTTCCGATGCTGTTGAAGTCATCTTCTTTGCTAGTGTCACATTTTTCATAATATTTGTTCATATCTTATTATATATAATATTAGATAAAAAAATATTCATTTAACTTGTAATTTAGTTATTTAACTTGTAAAATTATTTAAATTATAATTTTTAATAGTTTTTTTAAAATATGAAAAAACAATTTGTTATGAAGAACAAAAATTTAATTTTTTATAATTAATTTAAAACTAGAAATTTTTATAATTAATTTAAAACTGGAAATTTTTATTTATGATTATAAATTGAAAAAAATCTAAAAAATTGTCTATTACATAATATTTATTATTATCATTTCTATGATATAAATAAAGTAAATAAATAAATTTTATTGAGAACAATTTTCAGTTTTGATAATTTTTAAATAATTAAATACTTACATACATTCAATTAACTTACTTATTTCAATCATTATCTTATTAATAGGTACCCGATCAATATAAGTTATTTAGCTTGTCATTCATTCGTTTGGAGTTGAACCTCATTTGGTGTTTAACTTTTCCCCCATTCATTTATAAGTTATTTATTTTTACTGATTAATATTCATAAATAATTATATTTAAATCTAAGGTAAATTTAAATTTACATGAAAATTGTGATATTTACTACAATTTATTTTTAATATTTTTATCATAAATTAATTTTCAATATTTTTTTATTTATTTTAAATTTTTATTTTCACTCTATTTTTAATAAATAAATATAAAATAATTAAATCATATTTAAATATTTTAAAAAATAACTCAAATTATTATTAATTAATTAAAATTTATTCATTTATTTATAAGTGACTAAAAAATTTAGAAAAATTGAGAGTTTTTTTAGGGTAAAACATGAATTAATAAAATTTAATGAAAGTATAACCGGAACAAAAATCTAAGCCCATAAAAAATCACCAAAAAATTTGACCAAAATTTTCCTTTTGGATACCATGAAACACTCTCATAACCATACTATCAGGAAACAAATAGGATTTCATCATCCCAACACCATACCCTAAATAAAATTAACCACGAAATATCATCATCCAAACAAAGGATATGTAATAGCTTAAAAATACCTCCGAGTTAATTTCTTATATTTGATATATTTAATTTAGTTTTGTATGTGTTTGAAAATATATAATAAAGTTAATGTCATAGTTTAGAATCAAACGAAAAAATGATGGATAAGGATGAAGGAGCTAGAATAAGCATGAAGAGGCATGAAAAAAGGTGAAAATTTTTAAATAAAGTGGTATAATAAAAAATGGTAACTATTAGATAAAATAACTTAATAGAAAATGATAACTTTTAGATGAAGTGACATGTGAAAAGTAATAACTTTTTAGATAAAGTGACATGTGAAAAAACCTTTTAAATAAAACGACATGTTAAAAGTGGTAACCTTTTAGATGAAGTAGCATGTGAAAAAGTCTTTTAGATAAAACAACATGTGAAGAGTGGTAATCTTTTAAGTGAAGTGACATGATAAAAGGTAACAACTTTTAGATGAAATAGTAAGACGGAATGGTGGCAACCTTTCCCTCATGGCTCCCCACTCTTATAAATAGGGGGATAGGAGAAGGGAGGAAAAGACATTCTAGAAGAGAGAAAAATAATGAAAAGCATAGAGGTGAAAGAAGAAGAGGAAGTACGAAATGTGTGATTTTTTAGAGTATTTTGATGTTTTAAATAAAAATTTTAGGAAAACTCTACTAAATTTGTGAGAGCGGAGAAAGAAGAAGAGAAGAGGAATAAGGCTCACGATCAAAAGGGGTAAGCTTTTTCTTAAGTTTTAAAGTTCAGTTTCTCTGTAATTTTTGGAATTAATTTTTGAGTATTGTATTAGATATTTTTAAGTATTGTGTTAGGCCCTCCCTCTCATGTCTTGGCCCACGAACCTCTTCCACTCCAGGAGGATTTATCCTACGAGGAAGTACTAGTCGATATTGCGGATCGAAAGAGCAGGTTACTCCGCAACCCAAAAATACCTTTTGTAAAGGTCATATGGCAGAACCACACACCAAGGGAGGCCACATGGGAACTAGAATCAGATTTTAGAGCCCAGTATCCCCAGCTGTTCGATCGACAGTAGGAGACAAATTTGAAAGATCAAATTTCTTTTAGGGGGGAGAGTTGTAACATCCAACATTTATTTTTTTTTATTTTATTATGAATATAATTATTTATTAATTTATTTTATTTTATTTTATTTTATTTTATTATGATTTAATAAAAATAATAATAATAATAAAAATGGTGAAAAATTAGTTAAGGATTTAATTAAAAATAATTTTAAGAAAAAGATGTGAAAATTTGGGTTCTATGGGTATTTTTGAAAGAAAAATCAGAAATCGGGGGTCAAAACACAAATTAAAAAAATTGTGTCACGTCAGATGCCAGGTCAGCAGCCCTGACCAACCAGGACGTGCCAAGTGGCAGAGGCACTTACGTGGGAGGCCACGCGGGGGGAACCACGTGGTCAATCCGTGTGTGCGCAATCGAACAGCTAAGATCCGTTCCTGCGCGCACAGACGGCCCAGATTCATAATGCACACGGACAGTCCAGATTGCATCGTGCACGGACGGTCCAAATTGAATCGCGATGAACGGTCCAGATTCACTCCCTATTTAATCGCGATCGGACGGTACAGATTAAAAGCGATGGACAACCCAGATCAAAAGCAGATGGGTATAAATAACTCATCACACCAAACCCTAACCCTAGCCGCAGAGCCCTCGCTGGA
>NW_019014690.1:4353448-4365741 GCF_000150535.2 Carica papaya | reverse complement strand
TGCGGTAAAGATGGGCTGAGCTCCATTGAAAGTGGGAGCTTAAATATGAGCGAAAAGTAGACAACATGATAGCAGCTACTATGGGCGTTGGGAGTGGATCGAACAACTTGGCAGCTGAAAGAAGTTTTAATGACAAAAGCAAATCAAATACTACGAAAAATGTGACACTAAGCAATGAAGATGAGTTCAACCGCATGGGAAATAAGCTCTTTAACAATCAAAATGACTTAGGCATGGAAAATACAAGTTATAATGGAGAATATGGATTAGGGAGTACGAGTTTTGTGAATGACTTCGGAGTACACAACATGGACTTTTTAGACATGCAACATCAATTTGGATTAGAAGAGTTCGAGAATATAATAATGAGAAAAGAATTTGGACATGGGAGAATGAGAACTATGAGATCAAATGATGAACATAAGACTCAAGAAAAGGGAAATCAAAGTTCAACTGATCAATTTTAGCTTTCTGCATTCAATTTGGATGACAATCAATCAAGTTTTGATGGGATTGAAGAAATATTCAAGAATTTCAAAAAGAAAAATTAAACACTCACAAGAACAATTTTATTGTTTATGTTTTCCTTCGTTCTGTATCTTATCTCTAGATTTACAACTTGTTTTTTTATGTTTTCTAATATTTTATTGTCATCTAAGTGTTGTTTTTGTCTTCCTGACAAAGTTTGCAGTATATTAGTCAACTACTAAGGATGAGTTACATATATATATATATATATATATATTAACAGACAATCTGCAAGTTTTATTTTAAAAATATTATAGGAATTCATATTTTTGCAATAATAACCGAAAGTAAATCTATTATAAAAAGTAAATCAATGAACTTACGTAAATATATATTATATATTTAATATATATATATAAAGAAAACACGGGGTAGATATATAATATGATAATTAATAATGGCAAAATGTTGCTCGGAAAAGATTTGACAACAAACTTTGTTTTTTCAATTTCTTGGAGAGGTTCTACCTGCTTAATCTGTAATTGGTGTTGTGCGATATTTTTATTTCATGGTTGTTGTCAGAAATTCCTAAACCAACAGTTTCACTTCTTTTTTGATATATATATATATATACACACACACACACATATCCCAAGCTCTCCCACTACATTAAAAAAAATAATTATCTAACGTTACATTATTCTGACATAATGTTAAATGTATATAAAAATTATTTTTATCACATACTTCTATTGCAATTAATATTTCTTCTATTATACAATAAAAGCCTCTTAAATAGATTGATAATTTAGGAATACTATTATATTATATTATATTATATATATTACAACTGAAGAACAAACATTATAAAGGCAAATGTGTATCATTAAAGATTTAATATTTTGTGGCAACTGAAGATATTTTTTAGAGTAGAATATTTTATAAGAGTTTTTTATTAAAAAAAAAAGAATAATTTGTTCATAAGAACTGCTATTGTATAACCATTTATCAATAGATATTGTCTCCCAAATGGGATAATATTGTAAACCTAAAGCTGCAGATTAATAAATAATACATCAAGAGTCTAATTTAAAATCTTCAGTTACCATGAATATTTTGTATTGATCACTATCAAAACCAGTTTAATAATATGAAGTTTTTATAGTTCAAGTTCAGTTTGCTTAGTGAATCAAAACTCTTATCCAATCTATAGAACATTTGACTCTTAATAATATTTTCGCATCCGTTCCAGGATTAGTGGCAAGAAAGAAAAGAAGCACTTCAAGGTTTGACATATGGTGTTCCCCTCAGTTTTGTGAATAACTTGTCGACTAATCAGTTTTTTTATGGTGGTTGTTGTAGATATTGTTTTTATAAATTTATTAATTTTATCATATTCATTTTTGAGTTAATTTAAGATTATTAGGACAGCTTGTATTATTTTATTTTAGATTTATTTCATAATAAATTCTAATTAATTAATAACCATTAGGGAAGATCATACAAATTAAGTATAATTAAGAAATATACATCATATATATGAATCCCAAAAAAATTATTACAACACCTTCTTCTACTTTGTTTGCAAGATAATCAAAAACAAAAAAAGAAGACATCACACTAAAATTATCAAAATTACTCATAGTTATGTAATATATATATATATATACTACTGTTTTAGTCTCACTATCAATATATAGCTTGTCTTTAGATAAAGTGTATATCATCTTTAACACCGCTGGAGATGATATATATATGTGTGTGAAAAAAAGGAAGAGCAAGTTTACTATTTTTGTGTATATCTTTCATTATGTACTGGTACGGATATATACACACGGAGAAGAGGAAAATACAATAATCGAGAAAAAGAAAAAAAAAACCTTAACAAATTGCCTAACAAACCAAAAACAAAAACAAATTCTAGAATCTACTTTTTCAGTTGTCTACAACAGATAGCAACTTTCAATTTCCATTGTCCACTTGCCCTAAATCCTAACATTCTTTTCATCTGGCCTTTCATTTTCTACTTTCAATCTCAACTGTCCATATGTTTCAAACCCTAGCAGAAAATTTTCACTTTTTTATAGTTGCCCCTTAAGATGAAACACGGTTGTGGTTCTGTTTCTTTGAACTCCGAATCTCTTCAAATCGGTCCATGCTTGAATCCGTTTTGTGTGAGTGTCTCATCTTGAAAAGGAAACGGTGATGGGCTGCTGTGCCTAGTGGCTTTGTGAGCAGATATGCGAGTTGCTCTTTTAGATTGACATGCTCTGTTTTGATAAAACTACTTAGGATTTGATTGCGAACTATATGGCAATCTATGTCAAGATGTTTTATTCGCTTGTGAAACACAGAGTTTGTAGTAATATGCTCTGCGGCTTTGTTGTTACATTGTAGTATGATAGGCAAAGAGGGTGTGATCATGAAGTCCTTAAGTAGATAGGTAATCCATTGTAGCTCACACACGGTTGAAGACATGCTTCTATATTCGGCTTCCGCAGAGGATTTACTGACCGTTGTTTGTTTCTTTATTTTTTAGGATATCATTGATGGCCCAAGAAAAACGCAAAAACTCATGGTAGATTTGCGAGTCATTGGGCATGATGCCTAGTCTGATTCGCAAAAAACTTGAATCTTATAGTTGTTCACTTTTGGAAAATACAAGCCTTGCTTTGGTTACTGTTTGAAGTATCTAACGAGGTGGAATGAGGCGTCTAGATGCGGCTTTCTAGATGGCTACATGAATTGGCTTAAATACTAAGTGGAGTAAGAGATGTCCCGCCTAGTAAAGTTAAGATAAAGCAACCTTCTGATTAAGCGTCTGTATTTTTTTGGACTAAGTAAGATTTCATCCTCTTCTGTGTTTAATTTTAGCCTCATTGATAAAGGAAAGTAGTTTCTTTTACCTCTTGCATGTCTATATCTTGTAGTATGTCTTTAATATACTTTCATTGACTGATGTAAATTCTTCCTTTTGACCTGGCTATTTCAACACCGAGGAAGTATCGCGCTTGTTCTAGATCTTTCATCGTGAATGTCTCATTCAATGCTCTTTTGAGGTTGTTGATTCCTTTTTCATCTTGCCCTGTAATAATAAATCGTCGACATAGACAATTATTGTAAGGTAATTTTCTTCACTTCCTTTTGTAAATAAACAATGGTCTGCTTCAAATTTTGTAAAGCCAATGGAATGAAGCTTTGAAGTGAGGTCTTTGTTCCATTGGCATCCAGCTTGCTTTAACCTGTACAGACTTTTAGTTAAGCGGCATACTTGGCCTTTGCCAGCTTTAGTATAGCCCTCTGGAGGTTTTAGGTATAGTTCTTCCTCTATGTAACCACGTAAATATGCATTATTTATGTCCAATTGATGGACAGGCCAATCATTGGCAGCCACTATGGCAAGAAGTAATCGGACAGTTACCATTTTTTCTATTTGTGAGAAATTGTCATGGTAGTCAACTCTAAATTCTTGGTTGTAGCCCTTGGTAACGAGCCTCGCCTTGTATTTATCTATTGTTTCATCTTAGTTATATTTAATTTTGTACACCCATTTCGAGCCAATTATTTTTTTTCCTTTAGGCAGCAAGGTTAGTTCTCATATTTTATTTTTTTCTAGTGCAGCTAATTCAGCTTGCATAGCTTCAACCCATCTACAGTCCTCCTTAGTAACCTCGTACGATTTTGGTTATTGTGTAACCGAGACATGTGCAATAAAATTGACATAATCATGATTGTATGTAGGTGGGATTTCGATTATGTGCGCGACAAAATCCTTCATCCAGGAAGGCCTGGTTTTCACCCTGGTACTCCTCCTAATTTCATATTCTTGAAATCTTGGTTCAGGTAAGGCCACTTCCCCTCTGTTATGTAGTTAATCTTCATTGGTGTCTGATATGGTTACATTGGGTATTGGTAATGGTGTATCTTGATGATCGATTTATGGTGATTGTGTTTGATATGGGTAAACATGTTCATGAAATATGACATCCCTTGACATGAATAATTTTTTGTTTAAAATATCATATAATTTATATGCTTTGACACCAACTTCATACCCCAGTAAAATGCATTTTAAAGCTTGTGCATCGAATTTTGTCTTTTAAGGGTAAGCATTTGTAGCAAAACATAAACAACCGAATATTTTAAAAAAAATAATCCAGTTGTTTTTTATGTAAAATTTTATAAGGAGTTTTCAATTTTAAAACTGAATTTGGCAAGATATTTATTATATATGTAGCCATAAGAATATATTCTCCCTAAAAATCTTTTGGCAAATTAGATTCAAACATTAGTACTCTAGCAACTTGTAAAAAATATTTATGCTTCCTTTCTACCACACTGTTTTACTGTTGTGTATAAGCACAAGTTCTGTAATGCACAATGCCTTTTTTTTGAAAAATATCTTCGCAAAATTTATTTACAAATTCAATACCATTATCGGTTATAACAACTTTAATTATTTTTTGAAACTGATTTGACACAAAATTACAAAACTATTTTAAAACATTTGACACATTTGATTTTTTCTTTAACAAGAAGGTCCAAGTTGTCTGAGAAAAATCATCTACCATAGTTAAGTCATAAGAAGCTCTCGAAATAGATCAAACTAAATAAGGACCCCAAAAATTAACATGTGTTAATTCGAAAATATCATTGGTAATAATATTACTTTTAGGAAAAGGTAAACGTTGTTGTTTGGCCAACGGACATATTTCATAAACATATGAATCCATTTTGTTTGAAAAACTTAGGGTGGGAATATGAAGTAGCTTGTTCATTGAGGTGTGGCCGAGTCTTTTGTGCCAAAGTTGGAGGTTGTGTTCTTAGGTATGATTGGTGCATGCTTTTTCTGGTTTTGTACCTCTACTCAGGGTGTACAGACCTTCCTTTATTGTACCCCTTTTTAATTTTCTGTTAGTCATCAAATCCTGCACAAAATAATGGTTTGGATAGAAAGAAACATAGTTATTTGAGGCTTTAGTTAATTTTCTGACGGAAATTAAGTTACATGCAAATTTTGGTATGTAGAGAACATCATGTAGGATTAGATCATTACATAGTTTTATGGTACCTTTATGTGTTGAGTACCTCAATATTATATTGGATAAAGAAACAGGTACTATGGGTTCTAATTTGATAGTTTTAGTAGGTAAGCTAAAATCATGACATATGTGTGATGTCGCACCTATATCGATTATCCATGTACCTACATCATCCGAGTTATGTAAAAAATAGTAGTTAGATTATTTACTTGCAGGTCCGGAGTAGCCCACACACCTTGTTGATTCCATTGTATTTACTCCCTGACTTTTCATGTATTTGATGATTTCTTGTTGTATAATGTTGGTTATTTCTGCATTCCAACATGTTGTGATCGGTGTTTTGCCTTTATGTCACTGGAGCTTTCATTTGAAACAGGATTTGTTTTTTCTTTGCCTCTTTTTTTTTTAAGTTCTGTGAACCATTCGGAATAGCCGTGGAGTTTAAAGCATGTGTCCCTAGTGTGTCCTCTGTTCTTGCAATGAGTGCATATTATGTTGCCTTTGTCCTTTTTCCGGTTTTGTGGCCTTAGAGTTTTCTTTGGGTTAGCATAAAAAAGGTCGGCATCCCTTCAGATATATTACTGATTTTTACTTCTCTTTTTTTCTCAACACTGAGCACCATTGAGTAAGCTTTGTTAACAGTGGGTAATGGTTCTATAATCAAGATTTGATTTCTCACGTGATCGTATGTGTCATTAAGACCCATCAAAAATTGAATTAAGTTGTCTGTGCTGTCAATTTCACTATACAGGTAGCAGCTTTGCAAGTACATGCAGGTAATGGTCTCAAATAACTCAGTTCATCCTAAAGTATTTTTAATTTTGTAAAATAAGCAACAACCGAAAGGCCTGATTGAGTAATGGAACTAATTTCTCTTTTAAATTGATACAGTAGAGGACCATTGTTTTCTTCATACCTTTTTTTATTTTTATCCCACATATTTTTTGCATATGTGGTGTACAAGAATGTGCTAGCCAGCTCCTTGGTCATTGAGTTGAGGATCCAGGACACCACCATGCTATCTGCCTTTTGCCAACGTTCATATTATGCTATGTTGGGGACTAGTTTCTCAAATATGCCATCAACAAGAGCTAACTTATCTTTAGCTCTTAGAGCAATCATCATGTCTCAGCTCCAAGCGAGGTAATTAAAGCCATCAAGAGGTGCGGTGACCTGCTGCATTCTGGGCTGATCTGAGCTTTGGAGGGTCAGCATGTCGGTAGTAGGATTTGGATTTGGGTTAGTCATTGTAAAGGTAGATTAGCAGTAAAATTTAATGAAACCGTGCTTAGTACAAGCACTGATCTGATACCATAAAAAAAAGAATAAATTTATTATTTTTGTGTGTATCTTTTATTATGTATAGGTAGGTATATATACACTCGGGGAAGAGGAAAATACACTAATCGAGAAAAAAAAAACCCTAACAAATTGCTTAACAAACCAAAAACAAAAACAAATTCTAAAATCTACTTTTACAACTGTCTACAACATATAGCAACTGTTAATTTTCATCGTCCACTTGCCCTCAATCTCAGCATTCTTTTCATCTAGCCCTTCATTTTCTTCTTTCAATCTCAACCGTCCATTTGTTTCAAACCCTAGCAGAGAACTTTCACTCTTTTGTAATGTGCATTTGTAGAGCTACATTGGAGACACAAAGAGAGATAAATAGCGACCCATTTCTTGCTCACGATTGTTAAGATAATACCGATTTCTTCTCAAACTTTCTCCTGATGATCTTTTAGATTTTGTGCCTAGAGAGAGTTTCAAATCAACATGACCATGACCATTACCAGCTTTCCCTTTTTCCTTTCTTTTACCCATGGAGGTTGGTGCGACAGCTAATGTTAAGGTTTCGCCAAAGCCATCCATGCTAGTTGATTGACCTTCATGGAGGTCTTGTGCGGACCTCTTTCTGCTTTCTTCACCACCAAATTGAAGAGCTCTCGAAGAATTTGCTACACGTCTGACAAACAAACGTATATAAAACTGTAATAATCGTAAAATCACTAATACATGTATATATATATATATATATACTACTTGTGTCAATTAGAATTAAATATGACAGAAAATCAACATAATATTTCACGAAAAATAAATAAAAAATATTTTTTCTTTTCCTATCGATTAATTATCCATTCTTAAGTGTTTTGATCAATATGAATAATGTACTTTAAATATTAATAATATATACTTAAAATGACCTAAAATAAACAGAACATTTAATAAAATAGAAAATAATAGAAAATTAAGCATATATATATATTAATTTATAAATATGATAATTTTTCATTTATTTAATATTTATTATGATATATATATATATAATTTAAATATTGATTTTTGGGTACGATTTATTATAATCTAATTTAAATAATTAAAATTGTATTCTTTGCTACCTATTATGGGTATATAGTTTAATCAAATTAAATATATACCTTTTACAAAATATTTATTATGATATATATATGCTTTAAATATTGACTTTTTAGGTACTATTTATTACAATCCAATTTAAATAATTAAAATCATATTCTTTGCTACCTTTTATGGGTATATAGTTTAATCAAATTAAATATATACCTTTTACAAAATTTCATTTAGTTAATTTTTATTATGATATATATATATATATATATATATATATATCCACTTCAAGTATTGACTTTTTGGTTACTATTTATTACAATCCAATTTAAATAATTAAAATCATATTCTTTGCTACCTATTATGGGTATATAGTTTAATCAAATTAAACACATACCTTTTACAAAGTTTCCTTTGATCTTCACATTGCTCCCACTCTTTAATTTTTTTAGCCCGATACAACTGTTTTAACCAAATAGACAATATTTACAAAGGAAATAAATTAAAAATAAAACACTATATATACATCAATATATGCACATAAATAAAGATAGTAATATATCTTATATACATTATACTTGTTGAAATCTTTCAGATACAACAAAAAAAAAAAAGAAAAAAAAACATTACCTGTAAATGACTATTGAGATGAGAAATATTAAGTTCCGGAATATTCATCTTCTGCAACAACTGTTTCGGAGTTGCTTCTAAACAATTAACCAAATATGTATAATCACATATATATTCTCAATATATAATAAGAGATTTAATGTTAATTGATTTTTTAGAATTAAATTGAACTTGGCACTAAATAACGCATATAAGATTGTTTATTATATTATATATAGGTGTACATATATTGAAAGTAAAAGATTATCTTACTGAATGCACCCCCAAGTCTCTCTACAGCTTCAACAAAACATTGATGGAGTGTAGGATTCCATTTTAACCTAGGCACCTCTGATCGTACATATTTTCTCACCTTCTTGTTTGTCTCCATTACTACTTCAAAATTTAATATCAGAAGAATGGATATAATTATATTGTGCATTAATAAATCTAGTGTTTGTGTATATATATATATATATATATATATATATACACAAAATAATATTAGATATATCTAGCTAGTAAACCTTTTTGGGTGTAATAATTAATTTCATTCTTCCATATATTTTTCCTTTAATGGTGTAACCCAAAAAAGGCAACTAATCCCCCGGAAAGTAAAGTACATTTTTCCATATATATATATCTAATGAATGGAAATTTTCCACCTCCTAGTCTAAAAAAATTTAGAGACTTGAATTTTCTTTTCCAAAATATAGACCAAAAAATTATATATATGGATATATATGTAGTTTTGGGGAAATATAATCCATTTAAGGAAATGAATCTATACATATCTCTAGATTTGGTCATTTTCCAGAAAAGGAATGATATAGACAATAGTTGAAATTTTATTAAGCTTCTACCTTCTATGGTTGTATAGCTACTTAGTTGTGATTAGTGCATTGTTCTATCATAAATTTGAATTTTTTCCTTATTTCGATTTTCTTACGATTAGATATAGTAATTTTGGATTAATTAAAAACGTTAAAATTCGTTTACAAACTAATACTAATTTCAATAAGAAAATGAAGAAATTGTATGAAAACAAATAAAAAAAATAATCTCATATATATATATACACGTGTGCGAAATTAAAATAATAAATTTTAAATTTATCAAAATTTGGAATTACGCAATTCCATATAGAATTTCATTTATGAGTTCACTTTTTATAATTTTAAGAAAAAAGTTCATAATTTTTTTAATTAAACTAAGTAAAAAATTTAAAACGAATTCCAATTCAGTCTAAAATTAGAAAGTGCACATAATATTTAAATTTACATGTATAACTTTTCATTAATCAAAAGGAATTGGACGATTTGGAAATGAGCATGAAAGTTTTGTAAAAAAAAATTATAATTAAATACAATTCTTAGAGATTAAGGCATGTAAAAAAATTGTCTTTTGGACTGTTCTCGGGCCAACCTGTTAATTTTATTAATTTTTTATATTTTTAAACTTTAATTCTTATTTTAATAGTTTTACTATTAGTTTTCTTATTATATATATTTTATAATTAAAAATTTATTTTTTAATCATATTAATCCGGTTCGTTTATGTGTGCGGGGCAAGCCCGTTAATCGTCTTAACTGACCTGGGCCGTACCAGATCCGACCCGGATCATCTCCTGTAAAGGACTACCAACCCCTTGCAGGGCGCAAGGCAAAAAGGCCAACAGAGAGGGGCAAAACCGTAAATATGCATGTCCCCTCGAGCTGAGTAGTTTCCGTTCAGACACGTCTCTTCTTGTTCAGCTCCGAAAATTTATGACCCCAGATTACCGGACAGCTTGGTCTCTTCGGTTCGTCAGTATATATGGTTTTACTGTGAGTCAACTCTATCCAATCCTAAACTCCTTCAATATTGCCTTGTGATTAAAAATCACAAATTTTGTTTTTTGAATATATAAATTTATTCCTCTTTTTGGCCTTTGATAACGCTCCTAGGATCGTCCCTTTCGCTTAATTTTATCTCTCTCTCTCTTGGAATGGATTCTCTCGTTTCCCTCATTTTCCCTTCGGTTGCTTTCCGCCGTTCCTGATTTCTGTTTGGATGGCGAGAAACAGTAGGAAAAGAAGAGTGGGTTAAATTTTCAACCTCGAGTTTCCTGCTGCAGTTGGGAAGCTATTGGACTAGGTATGTGTGTATTCTATTCTACCTTGTTTGTCTTTTCTCGTTAGTATTTTTTAAACAATTCCTATACTTTTCCTTGAGTTTACCGGGAAACAAACGCTGGTAGAAAATGGTATCTGCCCATGGATTTACTTCATTGACCGAACTGGGTTTTGTCTTTCCATCTTCATTTTCGTCAGAAAGATTTCGACTTTTCATTCCTCAACCTTATCAGAGTTTCTCAAGCAAACCCACATCCAAAATCTCTACAAGAATCCGCTGCCACCAAATTCCCTGCTTTGTTTTCCCAAAACCTAGTAACCACGAGAATTCAGGGTGTTCAGGTCCGTAGAACTGGACCAATTTGTAACAAGTGACGATGAAGAAGAAGCTAGCGATGGGTTCTTGGAGGCAATTGAGGAACTTGAGAGAATGGCGAGAGAACCATCAGATATTTTGGAGGAAATGAACGATCGTCTCTCCGCCAAAGAATTACAATTAGTGTTAGTTTACTTCTCGCAAGAAGGGAGAGACTCATGGTGCGCACTTGAAGTCTTTGAGTGGCTAAAAAAGGAGAATCGAGTGGATAAAGAGACGATGGAGCTGATGGTTTCTATCATGTGCGGTTGGTTTAAGAAGTTGATTGAAGGAGAACACGAGGTTGGTGATGCAGTTGACCTTCTGGTAGACATGGATTGTGTTGGACTGAAGCCTGGTTTTAGCATGATTGAGAAAGTGATATCATTGTATTGGGAGATAAAGGAGAAGGAGAGAGCAGTTTTGTTTGTGAAGGAGGTATTGAGGAGAGGTATTGGTTATTCACAAGGTGATGGAGATGGACAGAAAGGAGGTCCTGCTGGGTATCTTGCTTGGAAGATGATGGTAAAATTTAATATTCATTATATGTTTATTAATGCCATAGCTTACAAGTTTTAGCTTATTATATTAGGGGGCTTTTACCCTTTTTGCAGAACTTTTCTTTTCCATGCTAAATCTTATGTGCTATTGTTGTTTGTGTTTGAAACTTGGTGCTCTTAAGTTCAGGCCTTTATTAATAATTACAAACAGATAGGCAACCACTCTGTGGGATTGAACGTTACTCTTTTATTCTGCTGGTTAATTGTGACTTATCCATTCATCAAAAACTGTTGATGCACTTGTTTTCTGAAAGTATGTGACCATATATATGTTTAGAGGTTATCTACCATCTTGATATTATTATGGCAAAATTTTTAGGCTATGAACGAACAAATTCAGACAATTTTGGATTTGCAAGTTCGAAATAGTTCGATTAAAGAAAGGTTTAAATTTTATTAGGAGATGGTAAAAATTGAACTCAGGCTAAAATTCCATTGAGGGTATCTCTAAATGGATCCTTACATGGAATTCTGTATGATTTTAAAATTTCTTATTTTCTGGTAGAATTTATATCCTCTTCTAATTGAATAAGTCTAAATTTGCAAATAGATTCTGTAAAATTTATGTATTCATTCCAAATATAGCCTTAAATATATCTAGAGATGAATGTCTGGCGTCTCATGAGTGAGCTGAGTATAGCTCCACATATTATTTTTTTATTCCAAACATACCCTTGATAAAATTATCGATGGTTCAATTACTAGGGAAGATCTTGACAGTTTTATAATTGTGTGAAGTTGGCTACCAGTTCGTTTTTCTTAGACATGGATG
>NW_019014690.1:4324457-4352158 GCF_000150535.2 Carica papaya | reverse complement strand
TTTACTATTTTTTTGAAATGCCATAAAGAAACCCTCCCACTTGGAGTGACTTATGTATTTATTGAAGAGCAGAGCCATATATAATAAGTATCCTACGATAAAGTACTAAAAATTCACTGTTGCAATCACATAGAATTTAGAGTAAATTTCAGAGATTTTTAATGTTTCAATTATTGTGGTGGGATCCAAATTCCAATTACAAATCAAAAGGGCAAAATTTCTGTACTTTATTCTCCCTAGGATATATGCTTGTTAGTCATGTACTATCTTATTATTTTTAACACTAATGCATCCAAATATCATACTTATATAAATTATTAAATTTATATTCGTCATTTAATTATTTTAAATTTATAAATTTTTATTTATTTTAAATAATAAATTTTTATTTATTCTATACAAAATAAATTAAAAAGGTTAGCGGATTATCCACCCGAAAGCTCACCTCTAGTGGGAAGTAATACTGAATTTCACATGGGTTGGTAAGGCAGGTGATGATCACATAATTTGGCGTTACGCTCATCGCAGACAGACCTGCCAGTCGCATATATTCTCCTTCTCTCATCCATCTCTCTTTGCAACTTGCAATTATGCAAAATAAATCCATTGAGTAATTTTACAAATTATCTCCACTTTTTTATATCAAAAAAAAATTATGATTTCATTTTTTCTAATTTTATTTCATGTTTTTTCTTGGCTATTTATTTCACTGATTTGCTCTTTTATTATCTATTTTATATTTAACAAAATTTTAAATACATATAAATATTCTTTAATTTTACATCATAAATAAATTAGTTACATAATATCGAATTATAAAAATAAAATTAAAGTTATTTATTGTAACGACCCCGGAAAATATTAAAATGAAATGAGTATTTAAATATATCGAATGCGGAAGCGAGATCAAAATTTCAGTTAACATCCCTTACACGAAAAACCAAACAGACGTACTTAAAATATAAAAGGTTAAACTAACTAAGAAAGAAAACTCGAAAATAAACTATGCGTATGACTACAGAGTCTCTAGGCATCCCCTTCGTCGTCCTCCTGCGGAACGGGCTCGGGAACCATGTCTTCCTGATCTGAAATGGTTAATTAAGGAGTGAGCTACACTAGCCCAGTAAGAACATCACGATATCTCACCGTCACGGAGATAAAGGTGGGTAGAAAACCACAAAAAGACCAATGGAGCATAATTTACAATAAACTCGTTTATTAACAACAAAACCTTTACCATCCACTTACCTCGGTGGAATTTATGAAAACAATATGAGAAAAACAATAACATTATCATAATCATTGAATAATCTAAGCTGTAAAACATAACACTTATCACGCCTCTTGTAATTCAATCATTGTACAACATATCTTTTTTTCTCATTTACCAGCCTACTAGTATCCGTGGGGGTCCATAGGGGTTCCGCTACCCGTTAACCTTTAACATTCATAATCAGTTTCCAGGGCCGTCCCCATACCCCGTCCGGTATGGGCGCCAAAACCATAAACCTCAATACCCCGTCCGGTATGAGGGTGAAACGGGCCGTCCCCATACCCCGTCCGGTATGGGCGCCAAAACCATAAGATCTCCATGCCCCGTCCGGCATGTGAGACCACAATCCCGGTAGGGTTCCCTACGGACCCGGTCCGTCCACCATCTCCCAGGATATCTAGTCAGGCTGTCCCCATCATACAATTATCAGTCTATACAATGTTTCATTTCCCTTTTTCCTCAATAAGCATCATCAATTCACATTTAAACAAGCAAATCGTAATTCATGCCGAACAGACAACATACAGTATCAGTTCTTCAGTCATTCAACCCATAATTAATAAAACAGTAATATATGCATTCGAAATTATAAAATGAACACATCAAACCCCATAATGCATTTAAAGCTGTAAAACAGTGTAAAACATGCCAAACAACAGTAAATCATTAATCACACTAGACTCGGGCTCCATTAGCAACCTTAAGCAATTTCACACATGCGTTAATTCAAGAAATACCGTTTTATCATTTTGAACTTTAATACCGTGATAGGAAATAAGGTGAGGGGTCCTTACTTGTTTTCGGGATCCGAATACGATTCACAGTGCGCCTGCAGGCTGTCCCTAATTTTCCCTGAATTTTTCCCGGGGAACTGAAACACGCTAACAGTACCTGCACGGGTTCCCAAAAAAAAATCCAAATTAGGCCCAGGGCCTCTTTCGGCCCAAATCGCAACTCCGGCACGGCGGCTCCGCCGTGCTCCGGCGACGGCGCCGCCGCTGGCGGCGGCGAGTCGCCTCGGGTTGACTGTTTCCGGCCGTTTTTGGCCGAATTCGGCCACACTCACATTGGTCCTTGTCAGAAAACAACCCTAGGGCCCTCGGGGGGCCAAAAAATCACGGAAAAGCGGAGCTTACCGGCGGCGGCGCTCTCGGGTACGGCGACTCTCCGGCGAAGTTCGTGTTTTGGTGATTTGGCTTCGGTCAACCTGTAGAGAAAAGAATGGTGATCACGGTGATATAAAAATTGCATCGAACGGAGGCCGGGAAGGGCCTCGTCGGAGGCAAAAACCGAGAGGGGACGCGGCGGCGCCGCTGGGCTTCGGCCGCGTATTCCGGCCGTTTGGCCGGGATTTCGGCTTCGATTTGGCCATAGGAGGAATCAGTGGGGAAAAACGAGTCGGGAGTATGAAATTTACCTCGATCGGCGGTCGGAAATTTCCCCGGTGCGGCGGCGAGTGGCGGCGGGTGGCGGCGGTCGGCCTCTGGTTCGTCTTCTCCGGCGAGCGGCTGGCGGCTAGGGTTTTTGGTCTGGTGTGGGGGTTCTATTTATAACCCCTTGCCTTTTGATCACAGTCGTTCGTTTCGTTTTAATCTGGACCGTTCGTTTTTGATTGAATCTGGGCCGTCCGTGCGTTTGAATCTGGGCCGTCCGATCGCGTGATTGATCTGGGCCGTCAGATCGCACCCACGCGGATCGCCAACGTGGCTCCTTTCGGAGTGACGCGATCTTGCCACGTGGCAGGCCCCGGTTGGCCGGGACTGCTGACCGGGCCTGCTGACGTGGCCCCCCCCTTTTTTTTTTTTTTTTTTTTTTTTTTTTTCCTCCTCCTTTCCGGGCGCTACATTTATTTTATAAATAAATAAATAAAAAAGATAACTCGAATTCAAACTTATTCATCAATAATTTTATTTACCCAACTAATTTTTAGGAGTCTAGTGATCAACATTTCTTTTGTTTTTTATGTAACAAAATATACATGCATATATATAGATCTAATCTAATGCTTACCTAATCATCAATAATTTGGTCAATAAATTATAATCACCTTAATTTTTTAATTATTTAAATATTGGTTAGTGGCATAGTGATCTCTCCTTGACAGTGCATGTGTTAACAAATTGGTTAAGAGGTGTTTCGCAGTAAGCATCATCTTATGTATTTTAATTAAGAACAAATCTGCATAACAACCATTGATTAACTTTTTTAATTAAAAAAATAAGAGTACCATCCATGACATTTTTTTAATTAAATGGGATTAAGATGGGTTTTGTTAGTAAGTAATATTTTATATACAATAATCTTTCATGAACTTTTTTCTTAATAAACAATTAAGAGTACCATTCATGAACTTGATTTATTTATTTATTTATAATCAGAGGGATTAAAAGGAGGTTTTGCAGTAATTACTATTTCATGCACTTTAATTTAATAAAAAAAATTAAGAGTACCTCTCATATTATTTTATTTATTTAAAATAAACTACCATACATGATTTAGACATATAACCAATAGATCAAACTCACCTCTTTGATGATTAGAGATGCCAAAAAGATTTTCATATCTATTTTGATTAGATGGCTAATCGATATGGGTCATCTCCTTTTCCATATTTGAATCAAGCTAAGTGAATTAATTGAAGTACATACAAGTTAATATTAGATATATAGCAACTTATTGTGTGGTAAAAATAAACTTTTCAAAGAAAAATTAATTGTAATATAAAATTTGGTTTGTTTTTTATAGTAATATTACGATTATAAAGTTACCCATTTATAAATAAGTTAAAAGTTTTTATTATTTTAAATCAATTTTAAATTTATAATTAACCCTTTTATAAACTTGGAGTTTACAAGTCTTTTGATAATTTAACATTAAAATTTTAATTTAATATACAAACTTTTAATTTTAAAATAGTCCAAATTTCAGTACTCTTTTCAAATTCATTTTCTATAGGATTTGTTTGGTGTTTGATTAGACCCACTAACTTACTTTACAGTAGATTATTAATCGGCTAATCAAAAGCTCCCCCAACCTTTGCTTCATATGTAATTCGTCACTTTATCCGCTTTTCCTTCTTGATAAATTAACCAAACATTCCTTAATTAGAAGAAAGAGGTCTAGTTGACCAAACTCCGTTATGCTGGCGTGGCGCAAAGGGATTGCGTAATAGTTGTTACTATTCTGTGCTGCGTTGTAGTGAAGTGAGCCACCTAATCAACCAACAGTTCCGGTAACCAAAGCTTGAAACACTACGGAGTTTTCCAATATCAGTCAGGCCGGGGCCCTTTTGTTTACACTCACACACCCATGAGTTTCTCAAGAATCTTTCCCATGAAATGAAGTCTAAGAAAATGCAAATGACTCAAAGTTTTCTTTCTTGTTTTCTCGAGAAACTGACACCCTTTTGACCCTTTTATACCTTGCGCTGCATCACGCTTTTCTTTCTCTTACTCTTTATTGGTAGCGAACTGGAGGTAAACAGCTGCAAATTATTCCTATTCTTTTTTCCTCTCTGTGTTTATATGTTAAACAACTTGAATCTTGTTTCCGCAATCTTCTGTATATGATATATCAGTAGTTTCTCAATACAAATATGCCTGCTCTTAAGTTCTTAGACAGATTCAAGAGCACCCAAGTTCATGCTTTAAACCAGCAAGACTCAGCCGCCGGTAGCACCGCCGGCGGTTCTACCCGAAGTAAGCTTAACAGCCATAGAATGAAGTTTATTGGGTCAAAATCCAATAAGAGCAACTCATTTTCAGTGGCTCAAGTTCTGATGCTATCTCATGGACTCCCTGTAACTGACCTCCTTGAACCCCCCATAGAGCCGCACCTTAAACCCATCCATTTCGTGGAAACCTTAGCTGACCTTTACAGAAGACTCGAAGCTTGTCCGCAATCAGAGATATCAACGATATGCACCGAGCAGTACTCTATCTTGCGTGACCTTGGTGACCCGAAGTTGCTGCGCAGGTGTCTTCGTGCTGCGAGACAACACGCCATTGATGTGCACTCGAAGGTGGTCTTATCAGCTTGGTTGAGGTATGAGAGGAGAGAAGATGAGCTTGTGGGTGTGTCGTCAATGGATTGTAGTGGCTTTATTCTTGAATGTCCTAAGGCTGCTTTGGTATCTGGGTACGATCCAAATTCGATTTATGATCATTGTAATTGTTTTGAGGACCATGCGGGGTCAATTGAAGCTCAAAACTATAAGGGAGATGAGCATTTGGGTCCAGAAGAAGGTGGCGATGTGTCATTCTCTGTCGGCAATGAGGAAATAAGTTGTATGCGGTTTAAAATTGCTGCTCTTTCGGGTCCATTTAAGGCGATGTTATATGGTAATTTTGTGGAGTCAAGAAGCTCTAAGATTGATTTTTCACGGAATGGTATTTCTGTAGAAGGAATGAGAGCTGTAGAATTGTATAGTAGGACCAGAAAATTGGATTTCTTTTCTCCTATGATTGTATTGGAGCTCCTTTCTTTTGCAAACAAGTTCTGTTGTGAACAGATGAAGTGTGTTTGTGATGTTCATTTGGCTTCACTGGTCAGTACAGTAGAACATGCCTTGATCTTTGTTGAATATGGATTAGAGGAAAGGGCAAATCTCCTTGTAGCTTCTTGCTTCCAGGTCTTGCTTCGAGAGCTTCCAAAATCTCTTCATAACCCGAAAATAATGAGAATATTCTGCAGCTCTGAGGCTAAGGAAAGATTAGCCATGGTGGGTCAAGCTTCATTCCTTTTGTACTATTTCCTGAGTCAGGTGGCTATGGAAGATGATATGGCGTCAGATATAACAGTAATGCTGCTGGAGAGAATGGAGGAATGTGCAACAGAGAAATGGCAAAAGGCTTTTTCTTTTCACCAACTGGGCTGTGTGATGTTCGAGAGAAAGGAGTTCACAACAGCTCAGTACTATTTTGCTTCAGCTGCAGAGGCAGGGCATATTTATTCATTAGCTGGTGTTGCAAGAACCAAGTATAAGCAAGGCCAAGAGTATTCAGCCTATCAATTGATGAGCTTCCTCATCACCAAGTACGAGCCAGTTGGCTGGATGTACCAGGAGAGATCTTTGTATAATCTAGGTAAAGAAAAGATAGCAGATTTGAACACTGCAACCGAGCTGGACCCAACACTGTCTTTTCCATATAAATTCAGGGCTGCCATGAACGCAGAGGAAAAGGATATTAGAGCAGCTATTTTGGAGATTGACAGGATAATTGGATTTAAGTTAACACCCGACTGCCTTGAATTACGAGTTTGGTTCTTCATTGCTGTTGAGGATTATGAGTCTGCTCTGAGAGATGTTAGAGCATTGTTAACTTTACACCCCGGTTACATGATGTTCCATGGAGAAATGAATGGAGATCATCTGGTTGAGCTTCTTGGCCAACAGGTTCAGCAGTGGAGTCAGGCAGATTGCTGGATGCAACTGTATGATAGATGGTCTTCTGTAGATGATATTGGCTCGCTTGCTGTCATTCATCAGATGTTGGAGAATGATCCTGGAAAGAGCCTCCTAAGATTTCGACAATCTCTTCTTCTTCTCAGGTATATTTGTTCTCACACAAATTATGAGTAACTTCTTTGGATGCAGTTTTTGCTTGAGCATGTTACCATGGTCATGCATTTTTTACATGCTCATCCTATTTGGAAGTCTCATTACTTCATGAATTGAAATCTTTCTTTTTTGCTCGATTCATTAAATGTTAGCATCTTTACTGATGTAATTTTTATTCATAGAGAACGTTTGAAACAATATTAATCTGTAAAGTGGTTGACCTGTCGGTGTAATAAATACTTGAGATCTGTGATTCTGACAGGTTAAATTGTCAGAAGGTCGCCATGCGCTGTTTGCGTGCAGCTCGGAATGATTCTAGTTCTGAGCATGAAAGGTTGATCTATGAAGGGTGGATTTTATATGACACTGGTCATCATGAAGAAGCTCTTGCTAGAGCTGAGAAGTCCATTTTGATTCAAAGATCATTTGAAGCCTTTTTCCTGAAAGCATATATACTTGCAGATAGAAATCTTGATCCTAAATCCTCATCTTGTGTCATTCAACTTCTGGAGGAAGCTCTTAGATGTCCTTCAGATGGTCTTCGGAAAGGCCAAGTAAGTTACATCAAGACTAGGCTTCTTTTTCTTCCTTTCTTCTCTTCTTTTTTCGGTTTTTAGGAGTCTTATAAGGGTAATAAGTTAAAGAGCAGCAAATAACCTCTCCATTTCATAATGTTTGTGCTATTATTGGAATTTGATTCAATATGCAGGCTACCTCTATCAACTTAGGTAGCATCTATGCTATAATTTAGGCCTCTCTGCACTTTGTTTGATTTTTTATTTGGTATTTGCAGGCATTGAATAATTTAGGGAGTATTTATGTTGATTCTGGTGAATTAGATTTAGCAGCAAACTGCTACATGAATGCACTTGAAATCAAGCACACAAGAGCTCACCAAGGGCTAGCGCGGGTCTCTTTTCTGAGAAATCAGCGAAAAGCTGCATTTGATGAGATGACTAAGCTGATCGAGAAGGCACACAATAGTGCATCAGCATATGAGAAAAGATCAGAATATTGTGATCGTGAGATGGCAAAGAATGATCTCAATATGGCAACAAAGTTGGATCCGTTGAGAACATACCCGTACAGATACAGAGCAGCTGGTAATTTCTTAACTGCCAATACTTATCTAGTTTCTGCAACTTGATTCTGATTGAATTTTAGTTTCTTCTCTTTCCTGCATTTGTGTTGTTTCAATTGAGGCCTGTATTAGTTCTGAAGATTCAATTTTAGATCATAGTGTAACAAGTGGCTATTTATCATCTTACGTATTTGGCATCCACTGACTGGACACCATTGAGAATTACTTGAATGAATACAATCAGATTGATCCATTTGCCAGAGTGTCAAAAAAATATTTTCTTTAAATATTCTAGGAAAACTATCATATCTCTTGAATTTTAGTTCAGTAGTTTCATCTTTCCTGACCTTAACGCAAGCCTATGAGCTAATGACTCCTGAGCATGTACTAACATACAGAATGTCTATTGGCAGTTCTAATGGATGACCAGAAAGAAACTGCAGCAATTGAGGAGCTTACAAAAGCCATATCTTTCAAGCCTGACCTGCAAATGCTGCATCTTCGAGCTGCATTTTACGAAGCAGTTGGAGATCTCACCTCTGCTCTACGAGACTGTGAGGCAGCTCTCTGCCTGGACCCAAATTACACAGATACACTTGACCTGTATAATAGAGCAAAGGGCCGAAGCACTTGTCAGCAGCTTGAGTGAGAAATAACGATGATCTGCTACTGATGGAGTTAACATGTGGGGACTTTTGAAAACAGTTCCCAGGGGAAGATCAATAATTTCCCATTTGCATATAAACTTTACAAATGGCAAACCTGGTCTTCTTGAGCATCCAGCCGTTAATTGAGCATGACATTGACAAGGCAAGATTAGATCGGGAGAAAATGAGGAAATTGATAATTGCAAGCTCCTAGCAAGATCTCCAAATTTGCTTCAACAGAAATCTGGGTACCTATGGCAGAGACGGGTTGCGTGAGAAAATGATGCAGGGTATGCAAAGCATGTCAGTAGAAATAGTAGTTTTCTACCTTCTCGGTTCCTCTTGTACATGAACAGGGTCATGATTCAGGGAGATTTCTTATGCATTTTTTTATTTCCAATTGTTGGAAAATATGTATTTGCCTAAAATACAGATAAACTATTTTCTTTCTGCCAGCAAAATCTCCCACTTCAGGGAAATGAATCATGAGATTTTAGTCCCCTTTCTTTCTTTTGTTCTTTCTTTCTTGCACTCTTTCTTCTTTCCTTTCCACATGCATTAGAATGTGTGGTTGATTTACGAGCTTTAATCTAATACTTCTCTTTTGAGATAAAAGCTTTTTATCTAATACTTGAGAATCCATGTGAGACTGATTGATAATCTAGTTCAGTAGAAGAGGAGGAAGTAAGGGGGAGTCAAAGATCAGAATTGTCTAAAGAAGTATATATTTATTCTCTAGCAAGTATGATCCATATACAGAAATTTACATGATCAAAAGGAACCAAAACTTGAGGGGAAAGCCAGGACAACATTAGAAGATGAAATAAAGAATTTAACAAAGAGCAAATAAAAAAGAAGCGAAGAACAAGAGCCACTGGGTTTTTCATCCTCAGTTATATACAAAAACAGCTGTGTGCCTTGTATTAGATACAAGCAGTATCTGCCCTAGATACCACTGTTTCCCGATAAGAGAAACAGGAGAAAAATAGAGAAGACAAAGAAGTAAAATTCTAACTCCACTGAAGGATAAACTGAGCCCTCAGCTACTGTCTGTAGACAGAATTTCAAGTTCTGCCCACCAAAGTGGAGATAACTTTGGTATTGCTCCATCAGGTCCCACTGCTGTGATCTCTTTCAGCTTAGATGCAATCTCAATCATTGTTGGTCGCTCGTTTGTATCAGGATGGACACAATCTTTAATCACTTTGAGCAACCTGTCTAGCGCGTCCTCTTCATAAAATTTTAGAGTTGGATCCACTATTTCTTGCAAGGGCTGCTCCATTTTCAAATAGTCTGATGCCCAGTCTGCATGAGATCCATTGTCTACTGAATATGGGATCCTACCTGTTATAATTTCAAACAAAATAACCCCAAAGCTGTAAACATTTCTTGCAGGATCTGCTGTTGGAGATTCTAAAAGCTCCATGTTAGACCCTGTCTTTGCCACAGCTTTGTCATTCCAAAAGCTGAAGTCTGATATCTTGGCTGCATAATCTTCAGTCAGATATACAGAGGAAGATTGCAGGTTCCTGTGGGTAATAGGTGGAGTCAGCTGGTGCATATACTCAAGGCAGTATGCCATGCCCATTGCAATTCGTAGTCGCATTCCCCAATCCAAGTGCTCTGCTTCTTGTACTAAAAAAAAAATCCAAAATTCAACATCGTCCGGTAAGACTACGCAACTCATCTTGAAATGCATAACTAAACTGTTGTCCGCAGATAAACGCAACAGCCAGTCAATCAATCACTAACAAGGATTTAGGATTGATCAACTATGATATATGTTCACGGAAGAGATGGCACACCAATTCACTATAGAAAATCTGAATATTTATAAAGGTTTTCACTCGCACTCAGATGCAATACACTCAATCTCATTCTGTTACTTCTTGAATAGAAATTAGGAACCTATGCAGCAAGAGGAAAATAAGGTTTACTATAGAGACGTCTACTAGGCCTTTGAGAAAATCAAGAGAATATCCATTCTAAAATCAGAATGATTTCAAGAATTGTTTGCTTTGCTTCTTTATATGTATCTAAAAGTTAAAAGGCACAGAGTACTTACTATGCAAATGCTCAAAAAGTGTTCCATTGGGAGCATACTCAAAAACCATCATTCTTGTGAAAGGCTCATTTTCTTCACAATAGCCAATAAGGTTCACAAAGTTCTTATGATTCATTCTCGATAGTGTATCAATCTGCAGAGGCAACCAAATCCACATACAGTGAGATATGGAGAAAAGGCATGAATTTCTACAAAATTTCTTCGCTGTCTAGCTACCTTCAGTCTGAATTGTGCTCCCAAATTCTTTGACCAGTAGGCTCGAGATTTGACTGTAGCAGATGTTACAGCTATCTCAACCCCACTAGATAAAGTCCCTTTATAAATTGTACCATCTGAGGATCTTCCAATTATGTTACTGAAATCTTCACAAGCTGATTCAAGTTCTGCTCGCTTGAGCTTCGGGACACCTGAAATCCAGATACTGAATCATGAGTATAGAGGCACATTAACAAATGCATGATAGATGAATCAAGTGGAAAGCAAATCCAGTTTTGCTGTAATCAGATTGTTCTCCTGTCTTTACTTCTATGCAAGAAAATAACCTGTTACAAATGCTTTCTGCAGCTGCCCACTTAGACCTGTGGCCCAAGGTTTGACAGTAACCACTTTATTGCTTCTGAAACAGATAATTCCAATGACAGAGATTAAAATGAGCAAAGTACTACCCAAAGCAACAGCCATAATCAGAAACAGCTGATGCCTTGAATTTGAACTCTTGGCTACTTTGCTTGGAGTTGAAGCAGGGGAAGGAATAGGATCCACATGTGATTGTGGTGGAGAGGCAGCAAACATTCCATTTGCAGGAGCTACTGAGGCTGGAGCTGTTACTACTGCAGGTGAAGGTGAAGGACTCAAAAATATGCTGGAAGTAGATGCTACTGGAGCAGATAATGGAGACTCCAAAGGAGATGCTGATGGAGAGGACACTGGTGAATTTGATGGGGAAATCAATACTGAAGTTGGAGATTCAGATGATGACGACTTAAAAGATTGTGACAATGGAGAGAGCGAGCTTGAAACTGATTTTGATGCTTGAAGACTCCCCTCGCTAGCAGCTCTGAATGGACTTGGGGCATTCACCAACTGCAGTTGCCTATGATGAGCAATATCTCCAGGTTGAGAACTGCTCATAAGAAGTACAAGGAAAATCATCATGAAACTCAAACATGTAAACATTGAAACATGCAGGATTATGTATCATAGGAACACAGAAAATCATTAGAAATGTATAATTCCATAATTCAGAAACATCAGTTGTTATATTCTAACGACTGTGCATTAATCTTGCAGTAACACCAGGCCACAATCTACCTTTTCTTTGAACTTCATGAATTGTTTTCAACTTTTAGGCACAGAAACATGAAACGAGGCCAGGCTTGACTCAATCCCAATCTACTCCACCTTAATTTCAATTCATGAAATATAGAATTAGATCATATTTACCTTTAGTTCCACTCTTACCTTGAATTCCTTGATATTAGATTTGTGCTTCCCAGTTAGCAGTACGATTCAAAAATCCATGTAGCTTGGATAGAAAATATAATTTCATATTATTCTCATTTCAAACTTCAACTTTTACTGCATTTCTCTTCCTAATCATATAGTTAACATCTTTCTAACAATTTTAGCCTGAGTTCAACATGAATGAAAGTTCAGCAAACAGATGGGAAACTTTACTTAAAACTTTACCAAGAACTTCTTTGCTTACCAGAAAAAGAATCCGCTTCTGCAAGATGCTCTACAACCAGCATTAGTTAGCTGGCTTTCAATCATCTGAAATTCAGAAAGAATCTTAAGCTCATAAAGTTCAGGTGACAAGTAGCCAAGGAACTCATTGTTGTCAAGTAAACTGCAAAACAAATCACATCTGCTCTTCAAAAATTATCCGAGAAGGCAAAAGAACATGCTAGTATACCAGAAAAACGATAGTGCAAACGCCTTTAAAGGGTGAACCTACAGGGTAGTCAAGGAGAGATTATTGGCAAATTCAGATGGGAATTCTCCACTGAAGTTATTACATCCCAAGTCCAACAATTCCAAGTCCTTCAATTCTCCAATCTCACTAGGGACATTGCCATAAAAAGAATTGTTGCGCAGAATACTGCAGAAAATTAAGACAATCAATATCAAATCTCAAGGGTTTGTATATAAAAATTTTAAGGCCTAAACTGAATATATGCTTACAGAGATTTTAAGTAGGGCAGCTTCCTAATTTCGGGTGACAGCCTCCCACTTAGGCAAAGATCACTCAAGTTTCTGCAAGTTGAATAGATCTAACTTCAGGCACAACACAATAGAAATCACACTAAACATTTAGCTTAAACTAAAAAGATCAAAACCATGACATACTTAACATACATTAAATTGATTTGATCACTGATTTTCTAATAAATATTAATACAGCCGAATTGATCTAATTCTCTTGATCAATGATTCTAACCAACACTGGTATATGAAACGTGTAAAAAAAATTCGATTTTCCACTTAATTGATGAAAAAAGTAGCTAGTGGATTCTAATTTGAGATAACTGAGAAGTGTCAATCATAAAAAATACACTAAAAACTGTAGATCGTAAGATACTCACAACTGGAAAACAAGGAGTATCAAGAACAGGTATTAGAGAAATATTTGCAGGGATGGACTTACAATGTCACTACTTTTCCATTAAAGCACTCAACACCCAACCAGTAGCAAGGATCCAAGTCTCTATCATCCCAACCCGACAATGCACCGAACGGGTCTTCCTCAATTCCCTCCCGGAATCTCAACAAAGCCAAACCTTCAATTTTCCAGTACAAAACACAATTAACTAAATAAAATTTTATTTTGAAAACGTTTTTTTATTAAATGAGAAAACCAGAGCGATCCTATTAAGCTCCAAAAATGGAAATGCTCTGGTTTCTATTATTACCTTCACCATTCAGACCCCAACATAACCTTGGGTTTCTACAAAACAAGGAGGAGAACACCATGAACAACACCATTGAGAGCTTGACCCGACTAAATATCCACTGTTCGTCCATCCTGAACGAGCCCTCTTTGCTCCTGTCAACCTTCTCTGTACTTCAAATTAGAAACCATGAGTAAACGTAGAAAAACAAAAATGTATATTGCAGTATATAGATATATATATATATATATATATTTACGCACATGTATATGCAGATAGATAGATAGACAGATAGATATAGAGAGAGAGAGAGAGAGAGAAAGCTTCTTGGGGGCTGCAAGTTTAGGCAAGAGAAGAAGAAAGCGCGTGTAATTTTAAGTATCGGTGATTATTTTAAGTTGGTTTTCTTCTTTTTTTGCCAAGTCTGTAAAAGCTGAAATCTTACCGAGCCAAGATGTCGGTTAACCGAGACGAACAAAGAGTTCTCTGTAATGATTTCAGATTCCGTCTGGGTAATGTTCGACTCCTTTGTCGCGTTCCGAGTGGCTTGATTGACTCTCTCTCTCTCTGTCTCTCTCTCTCTCTCTCTCTCTCTCTCTCTCTGGCATTTCACTCAACCCCCGCCATCTTCGCCCGAGTAGATAGATTTATAGCGCCGTCTAAAGCAATTACCTACGTGTTATTCACGTGCTATATTTTCTTGCTATGAATTGTTTAAACAAAAAAGAACTTTGAAAAATTCCTTCAACCAACTTAGAACAAGCAGGCATTAGAAAAAAAGTCCAAAAAAGTTGACAATAGATTTTATGGTAAATGAAACTAGAAAATCTTCAAATTAATTACAGCAGATTTAGTTCATTGGATGTAATAAAACTATAATGCAATAACCATTCAAAGGATATATAGGTTTTTCTTTTATATTTCTTTATTGTATTCAAATTTTTATTTATATTATTCTTTTTTATTTTTTAAAAATACTGATATTTTTATCCAAATTCAATACTATTATTATTTACTTTATCGATATTACGGTTTTCATTAACACTGATAAAATTTTAATATAATTTTTTATATCTAAATTCTTCTGAAATTTTTTATCTCCAAACTGTGTATACAGAAAAGCACAATTTCAACCTATACTCCCAACCAGTCTCAATTTTATCTTTAATAAATAAATTTAGAATTCTTTTGTACCCTATCGATGTACCCAAATTTACATATCATGCACTTAAAAAATAAAATAATTTTCTCATATAGTATATTTTCTATCAGTATCTCTACTAAATTTATCAAATAGTCAATAAAATTACTTTTATTGATATATTAGAGTCTGACGATAATAATATTATTTTACGTGCATTTAATAGAATCTACTCTAACTTTAAAATAATAGTTGTTCTAGTATGGGTTCTTGATTAGGTTGTTGGCTTTAAAGGCTTATACAAATAAACTACTTGAATATGAAGCCTTTCTAACTCATTCTAATGATTAACAATCACATTTCTAGCAATAGTCATTTATAATTGGAAGTAGAAGCATTCAAATTTTAGTCCATATTAAAAAATTATATTAGAGTGAACGTACCTAACCAAACTGAATTTAATTTTAGTTATTGGGTTTGTAAATCAATAAAATGATTTGGACTGAAATATAAAAAATAAAAATAAAAAATAATATTATTTTTGTTTTCATTATTTGCTATTAGAAAACTATTATTTTAAAAAAATCGATCTTTTTTTTCACTTTTAGTTGAATCCACACTTTTGATCAATCTTGATTTGGTTCAATTCTAGAATAATAAAAACATATAATTGAAGAATCAATATTAAAAGAAGAGTCTTAAAACATTTTATCTTCATCTTCATCTTCTACTAATTAATAATCCACTAAATTCTTTTATAATCTCCAATAATATTTATAAATATTATTTCCCAAATACATGAAAAAATAGGCATGGTTCTTACAAGTTTTAAAACCTAAAAGTTGTCATGTAAACTTCCCAACAGTGACTAATAACTCTTCCTTCACAAGCTTTACGAATGCATTATATCACATCATGTAACATCATTCTCAATAATTTTTTTATGTTAGGTACACTAGGTCATATGAAATTCTCCATAGAAGCAATAGTAGGATTCATGTAACCTACTCATGCAACGCCCTTCTTACTTGTGACTTTTTATTTTACTTGTTTTGTTCAATTTAATCTTTATCTCTCAAGTCTATCAAACTAAGAGAGTCTTAGTGTAACACCTAATTTATTATTTTTATTTTTATTTTTTCTTATTTATTTTAATATATATTAGAATTTTAGTTTAATTTTTTAATATTTAATTTATAAGGTTTTAATTTAATTTAATGAAAATAAAAATAATAATAATGATAAAATATGGTAAAATTATTTTTGGGATTTAATTGAAATTGATTTTAGGAAAAATGGGTGAAAATTTAGATTATGTTAGTGTTTTTGAAAAGAAAATCGAAAATCGGGGGATTAAAACGCAATTTAAGAAAGTTGTGCCACGTCAGCAGCCCAGTCAGTGGCCCCGGCCAACCAGAACACGCCGCGTGGCAAGGAAGCTGACACGGGAGACCACGCGGACGGAGCCACATGAGCAATCCGCGTGCACGCGATCAAACGGTCCAGATCTCACGTGTGCGGAAGGCCCAGATTTCACGCGCACGGACGGTCCAGATCTCACGCGTGCGGACGGCCAAGATCGCATCGCGATGGACAGTTCATATTTATTCCCATTTTAATCGCAATCGGACGGTCCAGATTAAATCGTGATGGACGGCTGAGATTCAAAGGGAAAAGTTATAAATAACCTCACCCACACTCGAACCCAAACCCTAGCCGCCAGTGCCCTCACCGGAGAAGAAGAACCAGTCGCCAGAGGAGCCGGCCGCCGCCACCCGTCACCGCACCGGGAGATTTTTCGGCTGCCAAATGAGGTAAATTTTCTCCTCTTGGCTCATTTTTCGAAACTGAATCCGCCTATGGCCAAATCGGAGCCAAACCACCGGCCAATCGGCCGAAAAACACAGCCGAAGTCCAGCGGCGCCGCTGTGGCTTCCTTCGATTTTTGCCTCCGATGAGACCCTTTCCGGTTCCCGTTTGATGCAATTTTTACACCACTGTGATCACCGTCCTTTTCTCTACAAGTTGACCGGAGCAAAACATCAAACTGCGACTCGCGCCGAAGAAGCTGTCGCACCCGAGAGCTCCGCCACTGGTAAGTCTCGGTTTTTCGTGATTTTTTGGCCCACTGAGGGCCCTAGGGTTGTTTTATCGCAGGAACCAATGCAAGTTTGGCCGAATTTGGCTGAAAATGGCCTACCCGAGGCGGATCGCTGCCGCAGCCGGCAGTGCCGTCGCCGGAGCACGGCGGAGCCGCCATGCTGGAATTCTGATATTGGCCGAAAAGGGACCTTGGGTTTGATTTGGGGTTTTTGGGACACGTGCAGATACCGATAGTGCGTTTCAGTTTCCCTAAAAAAATTCAGGGAATTTAGGGACAGCCCATATGCGCACTATAGAGCCGATTTCAGACCCCGAAACAAGTAAGGATTTCTCACCCTATTTTCTATCACGGTATTAAAGCTCAATAAATAATAAAACGGCATTTCATGAATTAATACATGTGTATAATTAATTAAGGTTACTAATGGAGCCCGAATCTGATGTATTTTTCGGTCAATTGTTGTTTGATCTATTTTTCAGCTTTAAATGCAGTATGGTATTTGATATATTTATTTTATGGTTTCGTATGCATGAATCATGGTTTCTTTTATTATGTTTTGAATTATGGTGAATCCGATATTGTGTTGTTTTGTTTGGTGTTATTATTGGTTTACGTGTTTGTGTATGATTAGAAAATTGAGACCAAGGAAAATAGAGAAAAGGTTATGTGAATTGATAAATGGATAATGTGGGCAGCCTGACTAGATATCCTGGAAGATGGTGGACGGACCGGATCAGTAGGGAACCCTATCGGGAACGTGATCTCTCATATCAGACGGGGTATAAAGACCTTATGTGTTTTGGCGCCCATACCGGATGGGGTATGGGGACGGCCCGTTTCACCCTCATACCAGACGGGGTATTGAGGGTTATGGTTTTGGCGCCCATACCGGACGGGGTATGGGGACAGCCCGTTTCACCCTTATACCAGACGGGGTATTGAAATTTATGGTTTTGGCCCCCATACCGGACGGAGTATGGGGATGGCTCTGGAATCAGATTGTTAATGTTAATGGTTCATGTGTAGCGGGGACCCCTTATGGATCCCCGCGGATACTAGTAGGCTGGTAAAAGAGGAAATTTGTTATATGATTATTGAAATGCAAAGTATAACATGTGTTATGTTACAAAGCGTATATGATTTTATGATGATTATAATGTTATTATTTTCATGTGTTATTTTCACGAATCTCACCGAGGTAAGTGGACAGTAAAGGTTTTTATCATTAATAAATGAGTTTGTTATAAATTATGCTCCATTGGTCGTTTTTGTTTTCTACCAACCTTTACTTCTGTGGCAGTGAGATAGTGTGATATTTTTACTGGGCTAGTGTAGCTCATTCCTTACTTAACCATTTCATATCAGGAAATGTGGCAGGGATCACGATAACTGACCATGCTACTGCCTCAACAACACCTGTCGCATATGTGGCAGTGCCCAGCACTATGCGAGAGAGTGTCCGAGGAACCAGAACCAAGGAAGACCTCCTTTTCAGGGCAGGATTTACAACCTTATCCAGCAGGATGCCGACGTCGACCCGGACGTGGTACAGGGTATGTACACTATCTGTGACCATATTGCTCATGTTTTATTTGACACAGGTGCATCGCATTCATTTGTTTCACATATTTTTGCTTCCAAACTTAATGTATCACCTGATAAACTTGATTCATTGTTGTTTGTGTCTACTGCTGGGGTGAAACACTATTAGGAGAAGTTATCTACAGGGCTTGTGCCGTGGAGATAGCAAATAGGAAACTGAGTGTAGACCTGATAGGGTTAGACACGGGAGATTTCGATGTAATCTTATGAATGGATTGGTTAGCGGCGCATCATGCCACCATAGATTGCTTTAACAAGAAAGTTCTATTTAATCCTCCCAATGAGAGTCATTTACAAATTAATAATTCATTTAGTACTTATTCCTTGATGGTAAGTTTTCTTAAATTTTGAGTACCTTAATCTTGCTATTTTCTCTAACTAGGCAAGCCCAAGAAGGAAATTTGTATCCAAGAGATTCTAGTAGTCCGAGACTTTCCATATGTGTTTTCGGACGAACTACCCGGACTGCCAGTGGATAGGGAAGTCGAGTTCACTATAAACTTACAACCAGGCACCCAGCCCATTTCGGTTGCTCCTTACCGCATGAGCCGCATTGAGATAGAAGAGCTGAGGAAACATATCACTGAATTGCAAGACAGTAGTTTTATTAGATATAGTGTGTCCCCTTGGGGTGCTAGAGTCACTTTTGCAAAGAAGGGAGATGGAACGTGAGACTGTGTATTGATTACAGAGGATTGAACAAGGTTACGATCAAGAACAAATATCCCCTTCCCAGAATTGATGACCTCATATCAGACGGGGTATGGAGACCTTATGTGTTTTGGCGCCCATACCGGACGGGGTATGGGGACGGCCCGTTTCACCCTCATATCGGACGGGGTATGGAGACCTTATGTGTTTTGGCACCCATACCGAATGGGGTATGGAAACGGCCCATTTCACCCTTATACCGGACGGGGTATTGAGGTTTATGGTTTTGGCGCCCATACCAGACGGGGTATGGGGATGGCCCGTTTCACCCTCATACCGGATGGGGTATTGAGGTTCATGGTTTTGGCGCCTATACCGGACGGAGTATGGGGACGGCCTTGGAATCAGATTGTTAATATTAATGGTTCACTAATTAAAAGAAATACTCGAAATAAAAACTATAAATAGAACTATAAAATCTTTAAGTGTCTAACTCGCCGTCTTCCTGCGGAACGGGCTCGGGAACTACGTCTTCCTGATCTGAAATGGTTAAGTAAGGAATGAGATATACTAGCCCAATAAAAACATCACACTATCTCACTGCCACAGAAGTAAAGGTTGGTAGAAAACAAAAACGACCAATGGAGCATAATTTATAACAAACTCATTTATTAATGATAAAAACTTTTACTGTCCACTTACCTCGGTGAGATTCGTGAAAATAACATATGAAAATAATAACATTATAATCATCATAAAATCATATGGATACGTTTATGGTTATTGTATAAGGGATGTTAATCAGAATTTTTATTACGCTTCCGCATTTAAGATTTTTAATACATACATCTTCATTTAAATTTCTGGGGCCGTTACACTTAGTTTTATCCTTTCTCTCCTTTTTTTTATTCTATGAATAATTTTTTGATGAAACTACAAAAAAAAATCTGCTTTGAAAGAAAATTTAAATCTATACTTCAGTTGTTTTTATTACTCTTTCATCCTTTGTAGTCAAAATGAATAGAAGTCTTAGCCATCCATCCATCCACCCCTATCTTAAACACATCTCTTTCACCATTTAGCGTTGTTAACTATTCAATTATTATATCTTTCATTTTGATCGTCATTCCTCTCGATTTCTAAGCTATTGGAATTATTTTTCTTTAATATGTTATACCTATTATGCCAATAACTCAATTTTATTTTTTATTTTTTGATTTAGTACATTTACGTGGTTCTACCCTTTACAACTAAAGTTAAGACTTGGTTAAGAAACAGTTTCAATAAGAACTACAACCTTTTATAAATGGAGTAGAGTATTAGAAACTCAGACTTCTCATTAAATTATCAAGCATCCAACACCTAACAACCTTGCCCCACACACACTTTATCATAAAAAGCCTTCGAGCATGAAATTTGTTATATCATTGAAATCACCCTAACACTTCTCCATCAATTCTTAACCCTTATGTCTGTTTTCGATTATTGTTTTTCCAAATAGTGATTTACTTAATAATCATATCATGCCATTAACACTTCCAATGACTTCAACTTATGAAAAATGTTTTAGTTAATAACCAAAAAATATAAAATTCAAGGTATTTGAAAATCTTGACCAACCTTGACTAAAACCATAGAATAGATATAAACTTCAACTGAAATCTCAACTATGCATCTTCTTATATTGTTCATGTTTAAAAGATTCTATCTATATGATTTAATCAATTCAAATAAATTCTATATCCCTTATCATGCCACATTCACTTAAAATACTTCTCCATGTGCAATAGCACCTCCCGAGGACCACAGCCAATTTATTTCTTGGATTACCATTTATGCAACACTTATTCTCTTTTATCAGCCCTTATAAAGATTTCTCATCTACATCTCAGCATGGAAAAATGCTAACAAATAACTAACCTCATTTATGTTTATTTAATGTATGCATTAGAATTTTCTTATTTTTTAGGAGTTATTTTTCTTGTTTCAATACACATTCCTCTACCTAACCATTACCTAAAGCTCCCTATACTCACATTATGACAATTTATAAAAAAAACAACTTTTTCATGCCAAAGCCTATTCATTTCAAATTTTGTGTCTTCCACATCTCTTCACGAGACCAACTTGCATATCAACTCACTAAATCTCACACATGACTATATTTTTCCTAAATAGTCTTGAGGATTATTTTCATGATGGGTAAACCATTACGCGAGGGTACATAAGAGATATCAAATCAGATAACTCCAAATAATGTGTTCGGTTTTTTCATTCTTATCTTTAATCTTTTTTTTTTTTTTGAAATTTTCTTCTGTCTTTATTGTTATTTTGTTTTATACAATTTGTATAGCTATTTAAATTATTATTTATAATCAATAAACATGTGATAAAGTACTATTCTCTATATCTATTTTATGAGATAAATTGCAAATCAACCTTTATAATTACCTAATCTATTAATAACTTTCTCTTGGGCAAGAATAGGAGGGTAGATAACACTCCATATTTCCATATAGAAAATGTAATGCCAACATTGTGTAGAAGTTTATGTCATGCATTAATATTTTTCTGTTAGTATTTTTCTTTCGAACAGTCAACAGAATTAAAACCATGCATTGCAGGAATTGGCCGCTGCATTAGATGATCAACCAGCTCACCTCAGTTGACCCTGCAACCCAAGTATATACTCAACAATATATCACACCCAATAATGCTCTAAATAAAATAACCATTATTTATATATATGTGTGTGTGTGTGTGTGTATACATACATATACATATATATATATATATTCAAATTATATCTGTTCCATTAGATTCTCTTTTTCCTTTTTCAGTGTTTTTAACATTAATCAATTATTCTAAAACATAAAAATTGGGTCAATAAGAACAGTCAGCTCAATTTTAATTAGCCTGCACAAAAACTGTACTTCGGTAATTTTTTAATTATCTGATATATATGATTGCTTTGATTCTATTTTGGACATATACAAAGATTTATTAATTATAATATAATATAAAATAGTTCATTTAAAAAAATTAATAATCACTTACTCAAATTAAATTAAAATATTTAAATCAATATGTATATATAAAAAAAAGGAAGAGCAAAAATCGACATGTGTCAATTCTTCATTTTCTAAAATAATTTTACATTTAAAACTATAACATATATAATAATTATATATTTAAATTATTAAATGTAAAGATTGAACTTAAGTATCACTGCATTTATATATAATTTACTTTTAATCGGTTATAAAGTCAAGAATTATACACTATATAAGTTCTTGATGACATTTTTTCTTCACCTCTCATTAATTCTGCAGATTTCTATATAATTTTTTAATATTTTATTAATTTTTTATATAATTTTATTCGCATAAAAATAATATTTATATTATATTTAAAATAACTATAAAAATCATATTATGTGTGTAGTACACCATAAGAATATATTATAACACAATTTAACCCTTTCCACAATTTTATTTATAAACTTGTGAGCATTAACACCTCTAATAACAAAAGCTTAATAAAAATCCGTTATTAAACAAGAAAATATTTTTTATATAAATATAGATATATATATATATATATATATAAGATTTTTATGTTTCAGATATAAATACAGTTAATTAGCACCACGGTAATTAAATTAATAATTTAATTTTTCATAAATTAAATACTTTAGTTAGTTATTACACACTATATTTTTTTATACTTTTCAATTATCTCACTATTAATTATTTTTTACAATAAATATAAAATAATTAATAAAATCTACATATACATATTGTTTATTGGAGTATATTGCTTGATATTTTTTACTTTCTATTACCGTGTATGTATACATATATATATATATATGTATTCAATTTTATTATTTAATATCTACTAAGAAATTGAACTGATACTAACAGACATGTCATGTATAAGTTAAAAATCATAATTTCAATTCTAATCTTAGATATATATATATGAATCTTTAAGAATTTTCATGGGATTTATTAAAGAAACGATACGATGATGATGGTGGTGGTGGTGGTGACATTATTGTACTATACAAGTCTGTAACTTGTGTACAACGATACAAGCACACATGCAAATTATAATACATATAACATACCCTACAATAATGCATACATATTTGTCCAGGCTACATATAGAAAGTCTAGTCTCCATTATTTTCAATGGTATTTTCGTACCTAATTGCATGTTTGCCATGTGAAGTTGTGGATCAATGATTGGAAGTGCACAATAATATTTTGAGAATAAATATGGGTCGTGTATATGTACACACTATAATATTTACCGTTTAAGTATAAGTATATTAGGATATTAATTAACCAAATATTATGGTAATTAATTAGATACAAGTAATTACACCAATTTGTTCTTAGAAATATATATATATATATATATATGTTATTGTCATTAAACCGATATTAATATTTTTTTCCCTATCTTAATTACTGCCTTTTTGTTTGAGTACCGTAATTGAAATTTTTTAGTGCTTATAATGGTAATTACAAAAATTTACAAGATATTATTTTTATTAGTGTTTACTTTCTAAATACATATATGCTTATATATACATATAACATGTACATATGTCAATGTATACACATGCATATGTACAAGTCATATGAATAATTTTATTTATATATATATATAAGAAAAACTAACAAGTAAAGTAACTTTTTTTTTTTATTATTTTCAAACCCATGTTGATATATTTATACGATTAACCTAGCTTTAAAGCATTTTTTTTAATAATTAGTTTTGACTACTATAGATACGGTATAATTATAAATTATATGTTTAAAAAGTATATGTATCTTTAGAAATATATATATATGCACTATATGAATGTGTTAGATGATTGTGAAATAGCTTGGAAGACAAGTATAAAATAAGGTATGGGAGATAGGGAAGGTAGGAAAGGGATATAATATTTCCCAACAAGAGAGGAAAGAAGAAAACGATATGAAATCTTTCTGTGAATATGATGTTTATAAACTAAACATAATTATTAAATTTTATCAATTTACTCCTCCTTTCTACTAAATTCTTAATTATTCGATATGTTAGTTCCATCTAAAATTCATAATAATTAATTTTGGATTTTTAGCACGTAATCAGAATTTTCAAGCACAAAACATATGAAATTTTAGGAGTAAATAAATTAAAATCATGAAAAAAAATAAAAGAAATGATTTAAAAAATTAATAATTCTATGAAAATAACAATATTAAGGTAATAAATTATTTTACCCTATAGTTTACCTTAATGGTATATTGATTGATTTGCTAATTGAAAAGCATTATTTATTTGATTAAGCTAAAAGGACATATGGGCATCACTCCATGTCTCTGTTCCCCACTTTATAAATAATTTGGTCATCTTTCCACTTTGCAGATAGCAATTGGATGGTAATGGTGAACTATATTATATAGTTTTATATTATTATGTATGCACATGTGTACTATACACATGTATATATATATATATATATTAACAGATGGAGTTGTAAAGGTTTAGAGGCCCATGATGACATGACCATGCCACCACTAGGGTACAATGACTCATGCAATTGTTTGTGGTGTGAGTGTGACCCGTATACATTTCCTTTTTAATAAAACTTTGAATACAATTTTCTTAAATCAAAATGAGACCCACAGGCTAATACTTCCATTTTCCTATTCTCTTATTATTCCTTTGAATCTAACAATATATTTTCTCCAAAAAAAAAAAAAAAGGACCAATAAGAATATTAAATGTCAATTACAAAACATTAAGTAATAAAATATAAATTAATACTAATATTATGAATAATATAATTTAGTTTAATATATATAATTTGAAACTCAAACTTTGATTAAAATTATGAGCAACATCATGAACCAATTCAAATTTATATATTTACTTATTTTGGACCATAATTATCTACTCTTGAATTGTAGTAGATGCTGTTTATGAGTGGAGCCAAGCCAAGACAAGTGACACGAAGTGGGGTCTCATTTTGTCACCTCATAAAAATAGACAATGCAACCTCTTAAAGAGCAATATAGATAATGTCATGATACCTATACGTACATATATATTCTTTTTTTTTTTTTTTTTTTTTTGCAGCACAATGTTTAAGATTATAGATACCATTTTTTCTATAGTATATGGGCCAATATCTAAAAAATTAATATGGCCAAGACAAAATAGTTATAATAAGGCTCTGTAATCCCTATATGTAGAAACGTGTATATTCACCAAACGGGCTTTAATTATTTTATGAAGTTAGGCTATTTTACAAGACGATATGGGCTAAAAGCTATGGTGCCATTTGTTCATCTAGGTTTCTACTTTTTACAAAGTCGTCATAGTAATTTAACTTATGGTAAAAGTAATACACTTTTTAACTAGGTTGAATGAAAAGTTACGATATTCAAGTCAATACTAACTTACGAAGTAAAGTAAAGTAAAAATGTAATAAAGAAACTATTTTAACCACAGAGTAGAGTAAAAATGCAATAGAGAAAAAATGACAAATCTTTTAATAAAATGGATTGCAAAGGAGCAGTATATATAATGTAGTCTGTAAAAATACAATATTGTTCATCTTTATTTTAGTAATTTTTGTATAATATAACAACTTCCAAAGAGAGTAAAAATTTACTCGTTGAATTATTAGTATTACTTAGCCTATTTGCAGAGATGTTCCAAGTAGTTATTGCATTTTACCAGTTCATGTTTATTCTTAGCTAATGCTTGGAATTTTCGCTTTATGTTTATATATCTATATATGTTTATGTGCATTAGTAAAGATGACGGAGAAAACTCCTATGTCGGTGCGTGATAAGAGTTGATATAATGGTTAACGTTCCATTCCTTTGATTACCATATGGGGGGTGTATACGTATGTTCGTATATATATATACATATATGAACATAGGATACCATCTGCGATCTCAATTGATATTGGGTCGTCTCAAGCAGAATTTTGCCTTACTATCCTTAAACCAAGAGCTAAAAAAAGTGAATCAATTGCAACTCCAACCCCTGTTAATTTATCTCTTCCATTTGTCAGATCAACACTTCGAATAAGATTCAAATAACTTATGGTCTGAAACATCTGCGCTCAATCGGACTGTTAGTGCCAGTCACCTCTCTGAATGTGATCCGGGCTCGAGTCATATTAAGGCAGTTTATGTTAACATTACAAAGAAAAGAAACATCATGTTACCTTTGTGGTATTTCATGAGTGACTCCTCTCTGTTCATTTTTTAGTACGGAGCCAGAAGTCAGACAATCCTACCATGGAAACACAGTAGCATTTCACCGTACAACAGATATAATGGACTCCAAAGAATTAATATTTTCCCGCGTTCAATCACATGCAGGCAATGTAAGATTTGGAGCAACTCCTGTGGGAATAATTGTGAAATTATTGGCACATGCTCTCATACACAACTCAATTAGGCTCAAAGCACAAAACCTACCATATATTCTGCTGAAATATATTACATAAATACAACAGCATCCTGAGTTCCAACTCTAAACTCATGCCAAACATGACTTATATGCTAATTATACAACTAATTATATAACGAAATAATCAGTTATTTCTCGCAGTAGTATCATACGATGGAATACATTAAATAATCATGACTTATATAGAGCATAATCAAACACTAATTATACACCAAATTGAAGTTACCGTAACTTAATATTGACCTACTAAGTCACCAAGCATTTCCCATATCATGATTGAAGCAAAATCAAACACCAAAAATGCCCATAAACACACTCTGTTGTTGGTATAATAATGAAACATTTGGAAATGAATCCAATTTTTTCCAAAACACTGAGAAGGAAGAATTTAGCTACTTGGGCAAAATTCCGTTTTATAGCACTTCTTTTGGCTCTACTTAAACATATAAGTCAAGCATATCATTTCATTTGCTGTTTGGCTATAAAAGGAAAGACCCAAAAGAAAGAAATTATTCACCAAACAGAGCATCATATATAGTAAAAGTCTTAACAATTTTCTGGGCAGAAAGGAACAAGACATGCCACTGCCACCCAATTGAGGGAAATGATACCGTACCTGATTAGGCATAATATTATCTCCTGTAATATAATACAAGAGTGGAAATATAATGGTGAATATAAATTACTACTTTAATTTCCAAACACTTGCTCCTTTTTCACTTAATGGTGGAAATTGTTGGAGGCATGACAGCCCACCATTTGAAGCAGAGTTTTTCCCTTCTACATGCTATTAACAATCAGAGAGTTCATTACTACATTATATAAATAAATAAATAAAAAGATTTTTAAAGTAAGATTTCATACAACAACATCATATCAAGATTCATCATTATATAAAAATCTAGTGGCTTTCAAAGATTAGTGGCAACAAATACAAATTATCCAAACCATAATGTATAATAGTATAACCTCCTAGATTTGTCTTTCTCTTTTCATTACTACTTTAAAAAGAAACCCCAGAAAAAGAAAAAGGTGTTAAAAAAGTTAGCTAATACCCCTAAATATCTAATACACAATCTCAAAAGCAAGAAAATCTAAATGGGCTAGTTTACTAGTTTTCACACTCAACTTTGTTTTTCCCATTCCAAAATAGGAAAAAAAAAAAAAAACTACCAAAAACTGAATTTACCCAGCC
>NW_019014690.1:4306612-4318751 GCF_000150535.2 Carica papaya | reverse complement strand
GCCATATGCAGTAGCGTTCATCTGTGCCTCTTAGGGATGCCCTTTGATTAATCAAAAAATGGAGCTTAGGATTTGGTTCGGTGGCATTTATCATGCGTGATGCTCTCATTTTAGTTAATCTCGCCGTCGTTGCATCCGAAGAAGAAAGTGAAGCGTAAGAAATAGTAGCTGCCAGAGGAAGAAGAGAGAAACAGAAATAGACAGAGGTGTTTGGCACGGATGAAGAAGAAGACAAGTGAAGGAGGTGGAACCGTGAAGTGGTGCACGCTAAGACTTGCGATTTGTCACCTATCAGACCCACGGCGTGAAGACATTGCAGAAGAGAGAGTAGGAGAGAAGAAACAGATGAAACGACGAAGCACGATGTGTATCGCGCGTGAAAGCGAGGATGAAAAGCAGATGAGAGCGATTAGTTGTTCAAGGAAGCAGACAGGAAGATATGGTGGTGATTGGCTGAGCAAGAAGCCACAGGAGACAAGGAGAACGATACGCGGGGGGCCTTTCTTTTATTACTACCAATAGTTTCGGGCTTCACAGATGAGGAAACAGAGTCCGGCAATGGAAGCGAGAAAGTCAATGCTGGAAGGTACTTTTACTAATTTCTTAAAATCAGGTTTATGTTTTAAATTTAAATAATTAATGTATAGATATTAACTATAATATGAAGAAATAATTTTTTTATAATTATTTAATTGTTATTTACATTGAGAGTTTAAATTTGATTTTATAAGTAAGAAAATTTTAAGTGATTAATTTTACATAATTTTAATATTAAGTTGTAGGATAAAGTAATTGTAAATAATATTTGTCATTTATCTTAATTATAAAAATTAACCAAAATATAAAAAATATATATAGATATATATATAACACGTCGTTTATTTATTATTCCCCTACCGATTAAAAACAGAGCGAAACAGCGGAAGGAAAGCTTGGCGAAGGGGGAAAATGGGTGACGCATCCACCGGTGCAGGTAGCAATCCTCAATCCACCATTGACATCTTCGTCAAGTTCGGTGGAAGCTCGATACCCATTTCTCTGTCACCAGACACAACGGTCAAAGTTCTCAAGACTACTCTCCAACCCCTCACGGATGTTCTTCCTCGTGGCCAAAGGCTCATCTACAAAGGTGTTAATCGTCTTACTTCTTCAGTTCTTTGAAAAAATTGCAATTGAAGTAGCAGAATTTCGTATTAGTTTTTAGTGTAATTTGATTATGGGTTTTGTTTTGTTTTTTTTCTCCTTGGTGATGAAAAGGGAAGCTTTTGGTGGACCCAATGACTTTGAAGGAATCGGAGATCGGCAATGGGGCTAAGATCATGCTCATAGCATCTAAGGGTCTTCATCAAGGGGTATCTTTATCATTGCCCAGTTCTCGCTCTCTCTCTCTCTCTCTCTCGCTTTGTGTCTTGTTCTTTTTTTTTTTTATCTGCATGTAATGATTACTACTAGGATGTTGAATATCCTTTTTTCTTTTATTCCTAAGAGATCGATCCGCTGTATATATCTCTATATACAAGTGACTGTGAGAACTGACTGTGTCTGCAAGAGCTTTACCTTCAAGAAATATAAGTTGATTGCGATTCCAACTTGGATTTAAGTTTCTTTGCAAGCTGATCGAAGAGAGAGAAATGTGTCACTTTCTCTTTGAGTATCATTTATTTCTCCTGAATTTATCTACTGAGATTTTGCAGTTTGCACTATGTTTCTCCTTCTATAAAATGATCTACTTTGTTTTAAATTTCAGTCATTCATAATACAAATAAGAATACAACTACAACAAATATTATAATGTAGATGAGAATGCAGTAGAAATACAATAAAAATTTGAATGAAAACAGCTTATGGTTCTAAGTCAATCTGAAATCTATTCAGTTTAGTTGTTCTAAGTAAGAATATAAATTCATTATCCTGAAGTTGAAGATATAAGAGACATTGGTTTACTTATGCATAAAATATATAAATTATGACTAAGTTATACATATTAAATAGTTTAAATTTGAGAATTGAATAGTAATAGAATAAACTTAAAATTAATTCAGCGTTTCAATTGTAAATTTCTTTCTTTTGGAATTTGATCAAAGCCACATGAAGATGTATAAGAAATTGGAAACTCTTTCTTTTTTCTTCCCTGTTTGAAGAAATGCAGCAGAAGGAATTAAAGATAAATAACTGGCTTAGTTTGTCTTGGGTTAGGTATTCTTCTAAAGAAAGTTCATGGGGTTAAATGTCCAGGATGGTCCCATACTAAAAGATGCTCAGACAAAGCCTATTTCAAGGGATGCTAGGAAGCCAGCGGATAAGTTGGAAGTAGTTCCCATTGACAAGAATCGCTTAGAACGGTGGAAGGTTACTGGAGTTATTGGACTTGCAGGATGCGACCTGAAGGTATAAGAAACCTTTATTTTCAATCCTATGCAGTCTATTTTCTTGATGAGTTACCTTATTCTCATATGAGTTACCGTGAATTAACTATTTTCTTAATGGGTTATCTTTTGATTCTCAACCCCCTCCATTTTTATATTGGGTTGACTTTGCTGTTCGAGAATTTGGAGAACCTTGTATGCTCTGGATGAAATATATTCAGTGTGGCTTTGTTCTGTAGTGCTATGGTTATACCTAATGAGGCTATATTTCTTTTGATATTGTTTTTGCCTTGGAGAGAAAAACTTGATGTAATAATCATTCAAAATTTTGGAAGGTGGTAGATAAGACAATAACAAAGAAGATCACTTTCCCTTTCCCCTTAAAATTTACCTTTAGAAGCAACTTTTTAAAAGTAAAACTAAGGTTTAGTCCCACAGGGATGATAAAAACAGTGAGCATGGTGAGAAAAGTGAAAACATGAAAAAGAATTTTCATCTTTTCTTTTTGTGGGGCTATGCCAGTGATCTGAATCTAACTGCTTCCAATCATCCTTGTTGCTTGGAACTCAAAAGGCTATACCAGATGAGGTGTGGGCTTGTGGATCTTCTGCAAGAGTTCTGGATATGAGCAACAACTCCATTCAACATGTTCCAGCCCAGATCAGCAATCTGAGTTCCATGCAGGTAAGCAGAACATTTCCTTATTATGGTATTTTATTGATTTACCAGAACAAGGCCTTTCGATAACCTCTGAGTCCATCTGTAGAAATTGCTCCTGAATGCAAATGCTTTGTTGGACAAATCCATTCATTGGGAAGGACTGGCATCTCTGAAGTTTCTAACAGTTCTATCTGTTTGCCAGAACAGGTAAGTAGCTTCTGTCCTTAATCTTGCAGTTTATGTGGTTTATTGACTGTCAGCAAAGGTCATGACATATGTATGTAACTGTATCTCCTAGTTACCTAACGCCAACATATGATTATAATTAATGCAGTACGATTCCTCTTCTCAAGAAAAAAAAAGAAGTGGTAGAATTTTTTGATATTCAGTTATCTTGATTAAAACCCAAAGGAGAAAGTGTCATCTACCCCACAAATCGCACATGTTTATGTCAGTTATGAATTGCAAGAGGCAGGAAGAAGGAAAATTTTGTTAGTGAGTCGGAGCTTCCTTGTCAAGTTTAAGCAAAATATGATTGTCAATTAGAAGACACGTTTTGCCGTAAGATGGGATAATTATCTCTTCTGTTGTTTATCTATGGAAGTGTCTGCATTTCTTTTATAGATTGGATCATGTTTCTTTCCTTGAATGCCCTCACCCTCAGCCATCCATATGATCTTTATGAAAGGTATAGTGTAGCTGGGATTACTGGTAATAAGTTAAAGTGTCACTTGCCTTTAGTCAGTACTCGTAGTTTAGCTCAAGAACAGGTAAACTTACTCTGATCCATGAGATGCATTTTTAAGTTTGTTGCATCTGCAATCATTAAGAACCAAATCATTATGAATTAAATGTTTTATGCAGTTTGATAACTTTGCCTTGTGAACTCGGTGCTTTGGATTCTCTGAGGCAACTTCATATTTCTAATAACAAGTTGACAAGCCTCCCAATTGAAATAGGACTCCTCAGTCAGCTTGAAGTTCTGAAAGCAAATAATAATAGGTAATGCCTGAACTCGAAATTGTGGGTTAAGGACTTCCTCTTCCTTTTATTAGCCAATAAAGCAGGTTTTATTGCTCTGTTTGAGTTTCTTCCGTCTTGTATTTTAGATAAGCACCAGATTTTTCATATTTGTAATTTTATACCATCCTCATCAGTTTTCAGATATTGGCTTTAAAGATGTTATAAAATATTCTGAAAGGAACATGTTTCATTTAAGTTGGATATGCATTTCATGAGCTTGTATCCTGTAAAATATGTCTTGTCTTGATTGATGTCTACTTGTTTCTCTGGCTTAGGATAACCACTATCCCGTCATCCATGGGCAATTGTACTTCTCTCATTGAGGTAAGATTCTCCATGTTTCTCTTTCTTTATCTTTCTCAGTAAGGTATATATTTGGCCATTATGCGGCATATTAAAGGAATTTTTCCCTTATATATGAAAGAGCCTTCATAAAGTGTTGGAAACTTGGATCATTACTCGTGTTACAGGTTGATCTTTCATCAAATCTTCTATCAGTTTTGCCAGAGGAATTTGGCAATTTGCGCAATTTGAAGGTGCATACTCTTATCTTGGTTATACTGATTTTCTACCAAATCCCTTTATGTTGCCACTACTTAGCTAGAGTTGGCTATACCAATCCTGCACTCTAAAGGACTACCATGCTTTTATACTTTGAACACTTTGCTAGACTAGATTTTGCTCATGAGTCCTGTGACACGTTTACAGCTATGATTTGTACTGCTTTGCAGGCTTTGTACTTGAGTAACAATGGGCTATTGTCCCTTCCTTCATCATTATTCAAGACGTGCCTTGAGCTTTCAACACTCGATCTCCATAATACAGAAATCACGAGTGATATCCTTCGCCAGGTACTTTTACCTCTATGCCACCTTGTAAAGCTTAGCTTTTTGGCTGTTTGTGCCGTTTTGAAGGATACGACATAGAAATGTTCTTGTTACAGTTTGAAGGATGGGAAGACTTTGATAAACGGCGCCGGTCAAAGCATCAGAAACAACTAGATTTTCGTGTTGTGGTCTCTGGTGAATTTGATGAAGGTGCTGACAAAAATTGAATTAAAGAAATCATGTACAATTTTCTGAGATCAAAGCTGGTCTTTCCATTTAGAATTAGAAAAATGGAGCTTCATAAACTTTTCTCATAGATGTAATTAGGTGGAAATCATAGCTTTTGATAGAGATTTTAGGATCTTTTTGTCTCCTTCAATGTTGATGAAGGACTTGGTTTGTAACAAATAACAGGGGCTTGATTCTAAAACTCTTCTAGTGTTCCATTTGGATCAAATTACACCGTGCATTTTCAATTTTCAATTCTGAGGACATATTAGGTTAACATATACATATACATATAAATAATATATATTTTTGAAACAGAAGCTTAACATATATTGATACATTGTTTTAAAATTGAACATATTAAAAGTTCAATGTCTATCTATCCAATATTTGATTCTATTTCCTTTATGCATGTCAGCCGCATGGCCAAATTTTCATTTACCGCAGAGGGTATGTGTTTCATATAATGCTAAAAGGAACAAAATATTTAAATAATTTAATTAGTACGACATTGCTTGAGTCACAATTTTTTAAGAGATTAATTTGATATGATCTGGAACAAGCATATTGCTACAATTAAATTTCTCTGATTTTTAGATGATGAACTTGATTTAGAACAAAGAAACATAGTCTGATTCTTGGACACCAGGTAAACAGTAATCGTTTGTTTATCAAATCAATTCAAGGGTTTATATGCAATTGAAAAATCAAACAAACGTCATAAAACCAAAGCATCACAATTTGAAAAAATACAAATAAAAATTGAAAATGCATCACATTGACAACAAATAAGAGCGCAATCAAAGAGTGAATAAGCTAAACAAAGGTTGGTAACACTGGGTAAATACAATCAGCTTTTAAATCATATAAGTGAAGTGAAACTTTTGCGGATGAAAATACAATTTTCTCTAGTGTTTGGTAACCACCAGATGTAAAGGCTATTGTTGATGAAAAGAGTTCTGAACTAGGGTCACAGCCTGACTGGATACAACAGATTTGAGAAAAAACCTCAACGGAAGTAAATGGATATCTGAGGAATGTCTACGTCGTTGTCCTCCTCATCCTCACACGCAACTACAACATCCAGATGGCGACGATATGGAGGCAGATCTACCTTGGCCACTTCCCGAGCTAAATCAACCAACTTCTTGTCCATTCGCTCTCTGTGACGAGGAAACATGCTATTATACAGAAGGCAACTTCCACAGGATATGCTGTAGGCATTCAATCCCTTGTCCTCAAGCCACCTGAGTAGCTCCCTTAGAGTGGGATTATTTTTCAGGATCCATCTGTCCCATACTGTCCACCTCATGTCTTGATGCTTGATCACCTTTGGTGGAACTGGCTCAGCCATGGAGAAGAGAGGGAGCGCCAAGTTAGCAAAAGTGTTGCGATAGTCCTCCAGTTTGTGTCCTCCATCCAAAACCTTGTACAGTTCCAGACACACAAGACCTGTGGCCATAGCTGTTGAAGTGGCAATGGCAGGGATAATTCTTCCAGCAATGAACTTGGCTTTCAGCTTATCGACCTCAGGAATGCTATAGTTCCTTGCCCTCATGTTGGCAAGACCAGCTATCATATCCATATGGTAGTTGGTATCATCATCCTGCAGTTTGAAATAGAATTTAGTTGACCAAGATACAGGAATTTTCATCATTACTATCAGCTAGAGCCCTGGACACTACCAAATTCAACCTATCAATACAGTTCCAACAATTAGCATACAACAAATTAGGTCCTCAACTGTACAGGCATCTGAATGAATCAAACAATCAACAAAAGATACTGACCTTTTCAAACTGAATGGGTTTCATTCTGAAATCTGGAGACAGGTTCTGCCTATATTGCTCTAAGTTCCTGATTAATTCATTGATAACTGCTGCATCATCCACCGATGCAGTAGTCAGACTAGTATCCTTCTCATCAGTAACAATTTTCACACCTTTCTTTGGCTGAAATTCTGGAACCATCACCTTTTCAACTGCCTCAACTAATCTCTTGGGGTGCTTAACCCAATCAGGAACAGGGATTCCAAATGTCTCTGCCCGTAGGATAGATGCTGCCATAACAAAATTGAGGTGACTGGTATCAGCAGCTGAGAACTGAAGTGGATGAGGGAATCGCTTTGGGGCTGACCAGAATGGAGCCCCTGTACTGGTTGCAGCATCTTCAGGAAATGTAAAAATCAACTGCTTCACACGGTTAACAAAATAATCTTCGAACCTGATAATAAAGCCTCAATTAAATATTGACTCAATCAAAACATAATATTAGGATTACCATAAAAAGAAATACCTCAATCTAGCCCACGTCATACAATCCTGGAATGTATCACATTTGTCTTTGTCAAGACACTCAAGAATGCGTTCCAAGTTATCCCTAGCTTGAGCATCACCAGCATTGGCCATTGCAGTTGTGTATTCAACTGGATTAGAAAGATAGGCATTAACTTCAGCAGGAGTTTTCTCAAGCAAACCCTCAAATTCTGATCGAGCCCAGGTCAAGCAGTGGTCAATATTGTGCGGGAATGAATGCACCGTGCACATAGGGGCTTGTTTCTCAGGTGGATCCCTTGAGGCCCCATAGTTTTCTGTCAGGTGTGGAATGACCATCTGCGTGTTGCATTTAGCACCAAGGGTTCCCGACTCAAGAAGTGGCTTCTGGAAATATAAGCATCTCTGATCAACATATAGCCTGGCATTGACATTATCTAATGCATTAATTATAACTGTTAAATTCTCCCAGAATGTATCGTCAAATATATTCTCAGTTTCAGGTCCCACACGATTCTGCAAAGCCTCGACATGAAGACGAGGATTAATAGATGAAGCGGCGGAAGCAGCAACTGTGGATTTTGCCTGCCCTATATTCCAATCACGAAAGAGAAACTGCCTACTAAGATTACTCTTCTCAATTACATCATCATCGGTGATAATTAGCTTTCCTTGGTTGCGACATGAAACTCCCATCAAAGCAATATTCTTTAAGAACTCACAGCCAAGTGCACCAGATCCTACCATGAATACTTTAGCATCTTCCAGCTTCTTCTGTAGCTTAGAGCCAAACACAGAAATTTGTGCATCATAGCGGCTGTTTAATGGTCTAAAATCACTGGCATCCACTGGCTCTGTAGGAAGTGACTCCACTGAATCGAAATAAAAGAACTACAGAGAACAAGTGATACAATCTTAGATTACCAGAAAATGAAATCAAAATTAAATAGCTTCGGCTCAGAAGGGAACTTTCACATTAATAGGTGGCAAAAAATTTCAACAGTTGTATTCAATAGGATCATCTGCATTTAAACATGTCCTTATAAGAGTAAGCATGCCCGATGCTTGAGTGAGAGAGGGACAGACAAGCGCATGCACAGTATAAACTCTCTCTCAAAGATGGATCAACTAGATACAAATTTGGCTAGTAAAGACAGCTATTACAGAATTATATAGCATCATCTGAAACAAAACAGATCCTAACCTGGAAAAGAGGATGGAATTTCCCCGAGCATGCTTTGACAACCTCTTGACCCACGATACCACCAAACATAGCAGCCATGGGGTTCAGTACAGCCCTGGCTCCAAAAGCAAAGTGGCGCAGAATTTTAGGATTAACATCTTCTACCCCCCCATCACCCAAGCTCTCATTAATTTTAGTGGCAATAATTATAAGTTTGTTTGCATCCTCTTCTGAACCAGCAACTGGGAAGCGACCCAATTCAGACAGAAATTCATCCAGTGCTTGGAATGCTAGGTGCAGGAGAGGTGGGCGATCAAACTTTGAGAAATCACTCAAAAGGAAATCACCTGGTTCTTTGATTGCTTCTCTGAATGGCTTAAAATTCAACACTTTGGGCTGCTTCACTTGCGTGACAATACCACCCTTCATATAGGTACCAAAATTTGTGGTATCCTCCTCAAGAGTGAAGGAAAACGGCCTTGCAGTTTTAACCTTCCTCGGCTTTCCATCATTAAGCTCTGTCATTCCATGAACTTCAGAGAACACTACAAGATCCCCATCCTGAAACTCAAGCCTTTCATCATCAACACATGATATCAGTGCTGGATTGTCATTGCTTATGGAAGCAATTATGCCTGTGTGTGGTTCCTCTCCATCAACATCAAAAACTGTAAACTCAGGTCCGAAGTCACAAAAAACAGATCCAAAAAGGCCTCTAACTTCAGCCTTAATGAAGGCAATGGGAGGTTGGTGACTGTGGCAGTAGTCATTAAACTCAATGGCTTTATCAAAATTGATTTCAGTAAATACAACAGCCTGCATAGTGCATAATTTGAGCAAAGTACATAAGAAACTTGTGAGAAAAAACGCAAGCACATGCACAAAAAATGGTGCAAGATTCATGTCAAAGAAATAGCACATTTAATATGTTATTCCCAAAAGGAACCAATTAAAAAAACTAGCATGAGATTTTATTAGTATATTTTGGCACTTAAAATTCGAATCTTAGAATCGTGATCAAACTTAAGTTGTCTATCGTCCAACAAAAGTTCCGGAAACTTTATTTCCTTTTTTGAGAGATAAAATCTGGGAACTTAAGCTCTACAGGATAATAAGTTATACTTTATATTAGATACTAGGTGGCTTTCTACCATTTCCATCATTTTCTTCCGTAAAAGAGGGAAAGGGTAGAGTCAAAATAGTCTTTCAGCAAGGCAAGACGTCAACGGATATGGATGCATATCTTTTTTCAGCTTTCTAGGAAAGATGAAAACGTTATATATTATCGCATCAGGTATTCTATTACAAAAAATATATGCCTCTAAATTGCGAGTACTAATCACACTATCCCATTTTCAAGATGGTAAGTCAACATTAACTCATTGACGTACAATCCAAGTCCTTCCTGGGCATGAGTTCAATAAAAACTTGACTCCTATTGGATCTTGACATATATGCCTCTAAATGTCCATATGAGTATTATTACACTTCCCTATTATCAAGATGGTAAGTCAATATAAACTCATTGATATACAATCAAGCCCCTCCTGGATATGAGTTTAACACGAACTTGATTCCTATTGGATATTCACACCTGCACTCCCAAAGTTTGTCAAATTTTTGCATGAGGTCCACTTCAGATTTAGTTTATCAAATGAGGATGCATCTCTCGAGACTAAACATGGAAAATGCAAGGGCCACACTAGAGGGAATGCAAATCGGCAAGAAAACAAGACATCCACCCACAGGCCACAGTAACGTTTGGTAATTGCGATTCATATGCTATACTGGAATTGTAGAGGACAAGACACTTGAAGTACCTGGAAACCAGAAAGCTGTTCTTTGGTCAATTTTGTTGTCAGAGTAGAGATGACGACAGCATTGTTAAGCTCTTGTAACTTCTGAACAGATGCAAGTGCCCTATTTTTACCAACATCGTCCTCCGAGAAAACAAAATTACTAGACAGATCCCACAACTCCACCACACCTTCATCATGCAAGGTCACAGACTTGACACCGGCAAGAACAAGGTTCTTTGCTGCAAAAATGAATTCACAACTTAAGACGAAGAAAAAGAAAATATGAGCAACATTAGCCGTCATTAAACATTAAATAACATATCTTTTTTCTTGTTATCATAATAATAGTTTCTACAATAGCATCATTATTTACTATAGCAATACCTAGTATTATGCCATAACAGAAAGCCTATTATCATGCTAATATTTGATGATCACTCGCTCGTCTCAATAAGATGTGCATCACTTAAGCACCCAAAAAAATCCAAATCCAACAGATACAGATCAAGCATATCCTAGAAGGGCAAATATATACGTATCATTTCCTTAAGGGTTAACGAGAGCTAGGTTAGATAAGAATAACGATACCCACTGAAACAAAGACTAATTGAAAACTAAAACAAAATTTAGAAACATAGGAAAAATGATATACATAATCCAACGCCAAAAACCCTTTTACCGACTTTTCAAAAAAAAAAAAAAAACCATTACCAAGCATCAGACTGAACAATCAAAAGCAAAAAGAACAAGCTTGCAAAAGTAGATACCAATCTCAGCGCCAAGACCCTGCATCCCCGAGATAAGAATATTGGACGCGAAAAGCCGCCTCATAGTCTCGCGACCGTACACGGCGAGCTGTCGGCTGTGCAGATCCTCATCTATATCGTGATGATTCGAGTCCCCTAAAGCCATGATCGACTGCGTATCAACTACGCTGCTGCTATGGGTACTGTTTTTGCTGTTTCCGTTGCTGGGGTAGCTGTTATCGACGACTAGACAGTTATTAGACGTTGATCCGGTGGCAGAAGAGGAGATGCAACTTTCAATCCGGTGCTTCTTGATGGACGAGGCAGATGCGATGTTGTTGTTGCTGTTGTTATCTTCTACGAGAAATGCTTTGTTAACTCCTCGCTTCCGAGGAAGCATAAAGTGAACTAAACTGCCCAAAATGCCAAAAAACCCCATAGAAATCATCAAAAGCGAAAAGCGAAGAGTGAAAAACCCAGTCAGATCAATACTAGAGTAGTTTCGAAGATAAAATCCGATAAGTACCGGCACCAGCAGAATCATAAACCCTAACCCTAGCCTCGACATGATTCGTTGGTAGAAAGGAGAAGCAAAGATGGGAAAACGTACCGATTACAACAGTAGTCAAGAGAAGAATAGAATCCCAGAGAGAGAGAGAGAGATTTATTAAGTGGGTTTTAGGGTGAATTCTCTTTTCTGTTTACTTCGTCTCAAATATAATTTTATACTCGTTTGCTGGTTGAGTTTCATACAAAAAGAAGAGAGAGACAGAAAGACACGATTTTATTGATTTCCATTTTCGCGAGGTTTTCTTGGGAGCTGTAGTATGACTACTACCCAGAGAGAGAGAGAGAGAGAGAGTGCAAAGGGAGAGCTCACCTCACCTGTGACGTTTATGGCCGGATATTAATTACCGAAATGAGGAAATATGGCAAGTAGATGAAGAGGAGATACGTCGTCGTACGGGTAGCGTCTCCGGTGGAAGACGACGACGTTTGTTATCCTGCTCGGCCGGGTAAAACTCTACGCGTGC
>NW_019014690.1:4242910-4262760 GCF_000150535.2 Carica papaya | reverse complement strand
AATATGCATAGAAAAGTCAATCAATACAAACATATTTTTCATCTACATGTGTGTCCTTGCTGCGTTTGTGCAAAAACCTGGGGGTCCATGTAGGAGTGTGATAATGTAAATCGATCCTTGTAAGATACAACACAACAATAATATTATCGTAAATGTCCCTTTCAAACAAAATCCTAAATGCCCACTTTTTCATAACAATACCAAAGGGAAAATAAAAAGGTGAATACAAACCTGAAAGAGGGGATGAAATTTTCCAGAACACGCTTTGACAACCTCTTGTCCAACAATGCCACCAAACATGGCAGCCATGGGATTCAGAACTGCCCTGGCACCAAATGCAAAGTGCCGCAAAAGCTTTGGGTTAATATCTGCCACAGTCCCTCCCAAGCTCTCATTGATGCTACTGGCAAGAGATATAAGCTTCTGAGCATCCTCCTCTGAACCAGCAACAGGTAAGCGGCCCAATTCAGATAAAAATTTATTCAGTGCTAGGAAAGCTAAGTGCAGAAGAGGCGGACGATCGAACTTTGAGAAATCACTCAAAAGAAAATCGCCCGGATCTTTGAGTGCTTCCCTCAATGGCTTAAAATTCAATACCTTGGGTGGCTTCACCTGTGTGACAATACCGCCTTTCAAATAGGTACCAAAATTTGTGGTATCCTCCTCAAGAGTAAAAGAATATGGCCTTGCACTTTTAATCTTCCTGGGTTTTCCATCATTAAGCTCCGCCATTCCTTGAACTTCAGAGAAAACAACAAGATCCCCATCCTGAAACTCAAGCCTTTCATCATCCACACATGACACAAGAGCTGGGTTGTCATTGCTTATGGATGCTATTATTCCTGTGTGCGGTTCCTCTCCATCAACATCAAAAACTGTGAACTTGGGACCAAAGTCACAAAACACAGAACCAAAAACACCTCTCACTTCAGCCTTGATGAAGGAAATAGGAGGCTGTTGATTGTGGCAATAGTCATTGAACTCAACCGCATTCTCAAAACTTATATCCGTGAAAACAACAGCCTGCACCAAATAAAAGATAAATAGGTGCATGATGCAGCAAACAAAATACATTAAGAAAACCTTTCCAAGAAGAAACAAGTGATACATGCACAAACAAGAATCAAGAAACCAAGACCAGGATGAAACCAAAAACAAAAAGCTTCCATAGCTGCCCAGATTTAAATCAGGTGCTTGATGGATGAATGAATACAGGTTTTTTAGTTCAAATCACAATTACCAGAATCCCATGTAATGAAAAAAGAAAGCTACTAGGTTCTCAAATTCTATGCTCTTGAATGGACAAACGGTGTAACAAAAAGCTGTAGCTATACTTGAAAAAAAAGGCTTTATTTGCAAATAATTGCCACCAAAACTGCCCCATTTGTTCCCTATATCATCTACCTCATGCTTAAATCATCTTCCTGGAAATTGATACACAGACACATGGAAAACAATTAAGTTGGACATTTACTCTGAAGTAATGATAGATCTTCTTCAGATCCAGCAAATACAACATTAAAAAAATCATAATTCTTCTGTTGACAAACCAAACATGGGAAAACCTGAAGAACAAGGTGGTACCTAAAAGGAAATGTACATTTACATAAGAGTTATATAATCAGAAATTCAAGGTTCAATTTAATTTAACAAGAGAATATAGCTACATATATGCAGGAGCATTCAATGCGTGTATATAAACCTCACAAAAATTCAGTTCTTAAGATAATAATAACTGTAAACAGCTCCTCTAACATGCACAGTCAAATGTTGGTTTTTATCTAATGAAATAGACCACAGAAGAAGACATTCTCCTGCAGCCCCAGCCTCCAGTTTAAGGTAATACTAAAACAAAAAAATAATTGAGCAAAAATATATTGTTGACAGCCTTAATTTGTTAGTGATCACAATCGACCGTCCACCACAAGCTAATTCAAACTTTTTCTACAGGGGACTGCATCTATAGAGAAGAAAATGCTCCAGCACAATAAGTGGTATCATTACTTTCCTGAACAAATTGGAATCCATGAAGAAAAAAAATGCATAGAGAATTTTAAAACAATACTTTTTTTTGAAATAAAAAGTAGTATAGCAAACTAATGAAACTAGTCAATTCATGGAAACTTAATTCTGTTTTGACTAAACAAAATAGTTAATGTATTACTTGACAATCAATTCCAAATTTGGATCAACTAATCCGGTGTATCTTCCACATTCATAGGACTTCCTTTATATTTTCGCATTGTGAACATGGAATTTTCTTGCATTTCTAATAATCTAATTCCCATTTTGGCATTTCTAATTTCTGGAATAAGCACCTGAAAATCAGAAAGCTTGTCTTTGGTTAACTGTGTTGTTAAGGTAGAAACAACCACTGCATTGTTGAGTTCCTGCAACTTCTGAACAGAAGCAAGTGCTCTGTTCTTTCCCACGTCGTTCTCTGAGAAAAGAAAATTACCGGACAAATCCCACAATTCCACCACTCCTTCATCGTGCAATGTAACAGATTTGACCCCAGCAAGAATGAGATTTTTTGCTGCCACAATCAGAAATGATAACAGAATGAGTCCTAGAACGAGAGAGAAAACAGAAGAATAATTCGTGTAGTACAAGCAGTGTAATAAAAATGTTTCAAACGAAAGCTACCTTCAGCTACCATAAGAAAATTGGCATTCAATGCTAAACGGAAAGGAAAAGGAAATGCTATGAGCGTTCATACCAATCTCTGCACCAAGACCTTGCATCCCCGAGACAAGGACATTGGAAGCAAAAAGCCGTCTCATCGTCTCGCGGCCGTACACCGCCAGCTGTCGGCTGTGCAAGTCCTCATCAATGTCCGACTGATTGGATTCGCCCAAAGCCATGATCGGCTGCGGCGTCGGTGCGGCTTCACTGTCGCCGCTGCTGTTATTGTTGCTGTTGGCGGCGACGGAATTGTTGTTAGCCGTCGATTCATGGCCGCGGGATGGGAGACACCGGTGTCGATCCGATGCTTCTTCAACGCCGATGCACCCGTGTTGTTGTTGATACCTTCACTACCATCTTCTACAACCACTCCTTTCACCAGGTCTCTTTATAGGAAGCATATAGTGCAGTAAACTGCCGAATAAACCAGAAAACCACAGAGAAATTACAATCAATACCATGGATAAATTCAACAACCTAGAAAGCTCAAAATGAGTGCTGAAAACCGAAAATCCAACTACGATCGGCAACAAAAACATCAACCACAACCCTAAACCTAGCCTCGACATGATTATCGGGTGGAAATGAAATGAAAAAGAAAAATGAACACACAATCTACCGGAAGAGAACCAGAAAACGTACCGATTAGGACCGAGGTTTAGAGAATAATGGAATCTGAAAGAGGGAGAGAAAGAGGGTAAATTGTCGGTATTAAAGTTTTTCTTTATTAATTTTCTTGGTTATAAATTTGAAGTTTGGTTTGCTTGGTGAGTAATTTTGGAAGGAGTAGATAATAGCTAAGCTTGGCCGGGTTTATATAGGATGGGGAGAGGGGTATTTATGGATTTGCATTTGGGCTCTAGGGTTTTGGGTTGGCGCGGCGTGTGCTGTGCTGTGCTACTACCATCTCTCTCTTCATTGGAGAGAGAGATAGAGAAAGGCTGTGATGTGGGGAGAGGAGGATAAAGTCAGCTGGGAGAAGGAAGGTACATGATTCAATCATGGAGGAGAGCATGGGATTTTCTACGACGTCGTTTCGTTACAGCACCATGGTACTCTCACTATCTATCTAATGGTACTGTCAAATCATAAATAAAATTTACAATTTTAAATAAATTTTAGTTGCTAAAACATAGCATAAAACTGCCGATTGAGCATGATTTTGTTTAGTTAAATAGATTAAATAAATTTAAATTGGTTTATTTGCTAATATTTTAATTTGTTTGGGCAAATTTTTTTTTTATTATTAGTATAATTAAGTGAAAGAAATGAAAAATTAAATATTTAAGCATGACAAACACAGTTAAAGAAGGCTTCTGCACGCACATTGAAAGGGTGCTTCGTCTAGGTCACGTGAGTCCTGTGATAATATTATCGGCAAAATACTATTTTAACTATTATGATTATAGTGGACAAATAAATATAATGTATCAATATAAACAGATTTATTTTATTTATTCCCCTGAAAACATTATTCATGATACCATAATTTTATGTTTTAAATGTAAAATAAATTACTGTCCACTTTTATTTTTATAAAATTACAGCTTTTAACATAAATGCTGTTAATGTTATATGCATTTTATGGTAGTTTGATTAATAATACTAACAAATGAAAATGATAATTTTTGCCAACTTTAATGCCAATTAGTCAAAGGCATTAATGGTCTTAACCTATTTTGCCATCTTTATAATTATTTAAAATAATAATTACTAACGTATTCTAAAAATTTTGGATGCATTTGAAGCGTCATAAGTGTTAAGTTATTTAAACATATTTAAATTTTAATTTGACTGTGTAAATTACATAATAGTTTAGTCAAATGCATTAAAATAATAATTAAAAACTTGTTTAATCAATTATAATTAAACTAAATATTAAAACTACAATTTAACAGAAACATTACAAAACATTGAAGATTAGCAAGCCTCTTGTGTAGTAGATATTTTGTGAAATAGTATTTTATAATAAAATTTGAAAATTTATATTTATTAAAATAAATTGCAAGTGGCTTGCAGTAGATGCATAGAATAATTTATCATAGACATGGAATATATAATCCATTCCCATTATAATTTAACCCAAGGAATATATTCTTCTCTTGCCCTGCAAGTGAGGATAACTGAAGAGTGGCCTACATAATAAATAACAAGTGGGCTATTTTCTTTGGTGGGAAACATTATTAATCCATTACGAGTTATTGTTATCAAACACAGTTCAATTTAGGTAATACACTGTTTGGGCTCTTTAACTAGAATTCCAAATCGTATAACAAAGTTCAGAGCTTGGTCTTTTGGGCTTTACAAGGCGACTGCCCTGTCTTGGACCCAACTTGTTTGACTACCACCAAATCAACATGACTTCATTTGCTAAACAAAATATTAAAAGAAAATCTACATACTGTAAATCTATGATCACTTCTAACCCCTGATACGTTTAAACATGTCCTAGTGGGATCACAATTGCTATTTGTATTCAAAAGCTTTCAGAGCTCAAATAATTAGAGGTCCAGAATCCAGCACAACCATTAAAAAGTACCCATGTAAGTTGGCCATGAGTGTAACGGACATGCATGTCAAGCCAAAACTACCCTTCCAACATGTGACCTCTTGGGTCTGACCCATAGGAGCTGAAGCTTCAAAGTTAAACGTCAAGGGAAAAGAAGTGATGAGATGAAATTCTAAGTGTGGCGTTTTTTAATTTTTATTTTTATTTATCTCACAAAGCAAACCCCCCCCCGGTCAGACAAAAAACAAAGTAAAAGGGACATATCCCTTGGGCCCTCAAGAAAGCCATCAGGCAAACAAAAGGAAACCTGGACTGCAATACTCCCTCGTGTCACTAGGAACTTGTTGGCCCATAAGATCAACTACAATCTTGTTTGCTCTTTGCTTTTAACCTTTCTTATCCGGGTATCCTAGCCTTTTGCAACCAAAAATGAAATGCCTAGCCATTATTATATAAGACACACGAGCATAAGACATTAAACTATTCCCCCCACTCACATCACCACCATGAGTGAAATTTAGTACGCCTATTATGGCAGACATTCTTATGGAAACAATAACAACATCAATATTTTATTCCTTTTCTTCTTTGGCTGGTATATAAGGAATACTTTTATATGAAATTATGAAAGAAAAGAGGACATATATATTGGATACAACTTGGGGAAAGAATGAAGATATATCTATCATCATTTCTGCTATTAGAGCTTCCCAAATATGCATTATGCATGGTAGCATGGACTTGATAAGGGAACCCCTTTGTACAAGCTTTTAGCATCAGTAAATTACAATTGATGGAATCTAAAAGGATTTTTACCTGTTGTTGTTGTTGGGCCGCAGCAATATCAATAGAATTTCAGAGAATTGAGGCCGCTTTGACGGGCAATTGTTCCAGCACTTTGTCATGAGAGATTTAAGGAATTGAGGGCAGTCCTTGGGAATCTCTGGCCTTAGGCCACATGCTGCTATCCCAACTGCTGCCTGCACAGGGGAGCATGTAGAGTAGGCTGCCTCACCAGTCACCATCTCCCAAATCACCATTCCATAACTGTATGAATTACTCATCCAAGTCTCAGTAACATTCTCCGGGTCACCAGCAATAATCTGTTTTCAACCAAAAATATCAAAGGGAGGGAAAAACTTCATCTCAACTCCTAAACACCAAAAGAAGGGACTGGATGTACATTTTACTTGTGAAATTTTCCTATTAGTAAAGAGAACAAACACAATAGAGTATATTTCCTTCAATGAATCCTTTCTAATTTATTAAGATATTCTGCAACTCCAAAACAATAAGGTTTTATTCAAAATCTTTCAATAATGCCATCCTGGTTATATCTGTATTCAGATAAAACGAGAATTGTCTGAATTTATCAAATATCCTAGATGTCAAAAGAGAATCGTCAAGATAACTTTTTACAATTATTTTCATTCATAAAATTTATTCACTAGGAGAAAAGGACAACCACAAACGCAGTTGGAAAGGCTCGGAGCATATGAAAGTTGTCTATCTTTGGTTTAGATCAGGAAGATTTAAAGTTCTTTCAGCCGCTTTAAAATTGATTAGGACCAGAAAGACTATAAATGCAAAATAATGATAATAATAAAAATTCCAACTTGCGGGCTCCACTATTTGGACCATTTTGCCAAAAGTGCCACCACTACAAAGGAGAGCCAAAAGATGATTTGTTTAAGAGAGAATATGAGTGCTTACATAAAGGTAAGCATTAAATTGAAGATTAAAGCAAAATAATCATTAAAACACGTTAAGCATGCTCATAAAATTATGTTGAGATAAGAGACTAAAGTTCCTTTTTGGAAAAATTAGATTGATTCCAAGAAATTTACTCCTCAATTCATTGCATCGAGATAAGGTCCAATGTCAAGAAATAGTAGAAATAATATGATTCTAGATAATATTTAGAAAAACCCAGAAAAAGGTTTCCTTGAAATTGCAGTAATTAATAGATGCCACAGATTATACAGTTCACCTCATCTGTCCATCTTCCCCCACACAGAGAAAAAGAGGTGGGCCTAGACGCTATATGTATGAAAAAATGTATAGATGCAGACTGTATTAGCATATATCTCAAGGCTGCAAACAAGCTCCAACCAGAAGAACATTTGTGCCTTGACTGCTCCCAGTTCACAATAAAACAAACCGCATTGCATAGCAACTCAAGGAGCATTTGAACTTTCACTCAGAATAAATTCAGAAATTCCATAAGGAAGCAATCAATAGAAGGTCTTCTAATAACCTCATGATTACGGATCATTGACTAGTTATTTTCTCAGCATTTGAGGAAGAAATTTGCGCCATCGGTCCAGACATACCATTCTAGAGGTAATCATTCTAAAGCTTTATAACCTAATGCTAATGACATTATTGATGGGGGTTACTGGGATATGCTCTGATAACATGATGACCGTCACGATCATGCATCCAACAATTATAGTTACCGTCAACAATAATAACATGAATTAAGTGAACTTTTTAACTACAATCAAGTAAAAGAACACAAACCTCAGGAGCTAGCCACCGATAGCCATCAGTTTCATACTCCATTGCTTCACCAACACTCTTGCAAGCAGAGACTATCCCCATGTCCCCTAAACAGGCATTCCCATGCTTATCTAGCAGAATCCTCTGTGTGTTGACGTCTCTATATGCAACACCGTGATCATTCATAAATTTGACCCCTTCAGCTATATCAGCTGCAATCCTAATTATCTCCTTAGTCTGAAGCTTCTTGTTCTTTAGCATCAAGTCATGAACTGATCCACCTTCCATCAACTTCGTCACAACACACAAACCATGATTTTCATCAACACAAACGCCACAAAACTGCAGAATGTTCTTATGCCTGCAAGTCATTAACTCCAAGAGATCTCTCCGAAGCTCAAATTGATAAGAATTTCCCTTCTCACAGCCCTTGAGTTTCTCGATTCCAACACACTTGCCCTTGTAAACACCTTTAAAAGAATTGGTGCCAATCTGCTCAATAAACTCAAGATTGTCAGAGTTAAGCAACCATTTCCCAATTTCATCAGCACCAGATACGATAGTCTGCCATTCGTCGACTGAGACAACAAATGAAGAATTAGGCAGCGGTGTTTGAAGCTGGATCTTCATGTTCAAATTCTCAATCCCGTTTTTATAACTCTGCTCCGTAGGTTCTTCTTCAATCTCCCCAAATTCTCTCCCCCTGGTGTTCTCTTCTTGACACCCACAAAGCCCAAATGGCAGCTTCACTGAAGTGGGTTTCGGCTTCTTTATAGCAGACTTCAAGGCACTTTCGATCCGGATTTTAAACAATTTTTCATGCCCAGCTTGAACCAAAAGAATAATAATCCCGAGTGTGAACCCCTTCTTCTCGAAGATCTGTATCTTCTTACAACAAATGGAGGCACTATCAAGTGCACCCGACATGGCTGGCCAAGAAATCAAAGAGTTACAGGCAAATGTGAGCTTGAATACAGAACCCTGTACTTCATCATCAGAAACTTCTTGAATTAATATTGCAGGATGGTCGTCTCCTGATGCTTGCTCTATCAATTTTATATGTAGGAAAACCTCTTTCATATCAAAACCAGCCTGAGCGTAACTGTTAATAAGAAGAAGATGATGATGATGATGATGATGATGAAGAGTGATAAACAAAATGAGAAAAGGTTAAGCGCCAACTACCAACAGTACCAAATAAGAATCCAAATGGTCAGTTCAGTTGCTAAGTGGAAAAAAATTTTGGAAGAGAAAAACTAGGATTTATATTTCAATACAACAAATATTTCTTGCAGGAAACCTTGAAAGAAAAAAAGAAAAAAAAAACAGAACCCCGTTGTTTCAGTAACTAAATAAGATTACTTACTTCCCCTTATCTAGCCCATTTCCCTTGCTTTTTTAAGTTTTCCTGCATTTTCTCAGCAACCTAACAGAACGTGAGTCGAAATCTAATTACCTGAGAGGCAACGAATCATAATGCTTCCTTATATTCGACATGAGCTTCTCCGGCAATTGACTCCCAGGATATAACTGCGTGAGATTCCTTACGACGCTGCCCCAAACAACCTTCTTACAGCCCTCGATCTTGGACGATGCCGTTCCAGCCCCCGAAGCTGTAACATGCTGGTCACGTGCGGAGTCGAGATTCAGCGTGTTCTTCAACGAGGCAATGGCCTCCGACACGTTCCGTGTCAGCCGCTGCAGTCGCTTCTGCATAGCATTCGTCGGCTCCTTCACGGCGGCTCCGGCTCCAGCTCCAGAGCCCTCCGGCACCGTCCCCTCCGACCTGTCCTGCGTCCGCATCAGTACCTGCTCGACCATGTCCTCGTCCGTACTGGCCCGACTCGACCAGCACTCCAGAGCAGCAGCCATTACTTTCCTCTCGAGCTGAGCAGCAGAATAAGCAAACAGCTCAAGTGCTCCTTGGTTCTTGCTTCAGATTTCGAAACTGTGTACCTATATTTGTATTGATATATAATATATGAATATAAAAATGAAGAAAGAAGAAAAAGGGTGCGCGATCGCTGACAAGAGGAGAAAATGGAAAGGGGTTGTTAAATTTGTTATAGTTTAGTTTAAGCTTTTGGGGATGGTGGGAGTGATTAAATAAAGAGTGCCAGGCTGAGAGAATGATTATGAGTGAGGACAGTAGATGGGCCGATGCAGACACTTGAGAGGGGTGATGCTGCCCTTTCTTTCAGGATGCCTGTGAGGCTGTGATCCAGAGGATGATGTATGTCAGGTAAGATATGAGTATAGTTTTTGTTTTTCTTTAACGTTATATTTGAAATAAAATTTAAAAATTTCTAAAATTTAAGCTAACATCCAACTTTAGCATTTAGATATTATTTCCTTTAAAATTATAATTTATTTCAATAAAAGTCACCTCTTTTTTAAGTGTGAGTAAGGGGGAGCAAAATTGGATCCAACAAAATAATTTAGACCGAAACGTTTAAAAAAATCATAATTGATTAAAAAAATTAAATTAATCAAATATTTTATTAACATAATAAAAATGACTTTTTTTTTACGAATTTAATTGAATCATTCATCAATAAAGATTAAGATATTTAGATTTTGCATATATAACATGATCTTTTATCATATTAGACTTATAACATATTTTTACGTAATATTAGATTGACACGTTTTTATAAAAAATTTTAAATTTATTTATTTTTTTTAAATTATCAGATTACTTGATGTTAATTAATAAATTAATAATTTTTTTTATATATATAATTATAAAAAAGAATATAACAAAAATTAAGCTCTAAATAATTATCGTATGAAACATATGTGCACAATAATTAATTTTATTTAAAGATGATAACCATATTTATTTTACAAAACTCGAACATAAATAAATTTTTTTATTTATTAAATTATATTTAGTTTGTAGATTATATCATTTGAATTTAAACTTAGTCATTTTATTATATTAATATAAATAAATTTTTATTAATTTTTAAAAATAAAAAATTTATTTATTAATATCAACAATATTATATACTAATTATATTTATGAATATAAATATAAATACATTTATGTTAATAAAATTATATATTTATTCTTAACTTAGATTCAAACAGAAATTTAAAAGATTAAATTCAAATTCACTAATTTTTCCCTATCAACACGAATCCATCTGACCAGGGCAATCACTCTAACAAGAAAATTGCATTTAATCAAATTTAAACGAATTAAATTAGGTGAATTTGAGTACAAAAAGCTATCCTTACATTTATCCAATCTATCTATACATAAATAAATATATTTATATGGACATTTTCAAATAACACAAGATATTAGATAAAATCAAGTATTTTATTGACTTTTCAAGTTTCAGATCCAAATATATCCAAGTTCAACCGGTGAACCAGAACCAGGCTAACTCATTTGTCCAAACAAAATAAAATTGCTGCCGGAATCTTACGTGTCTTTTGGTCCTCTGATTGCGACGATGATGAAGCTGGTGGGGCTTACATTACATGAGTTGATGGAACCTAACCGGTGGGGTCTATCGGTAATCCATGATCTGCCACGTGTCCCCGCTTAAAAAATATCATGTGTAGCGGGAAATTTCGGCCGTTGATTTCTTTTTTTTTTTTTTTTTGTTTTTTTTTGTTTTGGCTTACCAGTTTACTAAAATGTCGTAGTATTTTGGGGCCCACTTTTCGCCTGATGGAAATATGTTTTTCCCCACCAAGTAAATTACAGATAAGTCTTTAAAATTTTCAAACATTTGATTTTTTTTTTTTGTTGATAATTACATAATTGTCATGTCAAATATGTGATACATTAAATTATTATTTTAATAAGTATAAAAAACTGTCGTTAACTAATAAATAAAAGTTTAATTTTTATTTTTAATAAATTTATATTATTTTATAAAGGGCCAAAAATATCTTATATTTCTATTAATTTTTTAAATTATTAAATATTACATAATAAAATATTTAATTAAATAATATAATATATTAATGATGTTAAAAAATTAATAGATATGAATTAATAGGAATAATTTTTAAAATTATGGAGATTAATAAAATCAAAAATTGTATAAAAATAAAATAAAACAAAATATCACATAAAATGAAACTGTCAAAGGTCATTTCGTTTCACCAGGTCAGGGAAACATAATAGAAATTAAAGAATAAATATAAAACGGTGCCGTTGGACACTTACCAGTCGCGAAAAGTTCTCTCGTCTCTCCCAACAGGTCATCTTCTTCTTCTTCGTCCATTACAACTTCCAATTGCCTGACAGCAACAGATCTCATTTTCAATCCCCCTTTGTGTCTATGCACATTCAGCAAGATACTGTTAAGCTTAACCTACCTTAATGTATTGCGATTTCACGTAGGTATTCGTATTTTTTTTTAAAATTAATTTATTCAAATTCTGACGTTGCCTTCTTTTTTTAAATGTGAAACTCAGGTCGCTCCATCAATTCACCTTACCAGAAGAAAGTTTAAAAAGTGAGTTATGACTTTGTTTCCGGCCTTAACTGAATTGAGTTTCTGATTAACAGTCAGAAGAAAGAAAGAGGAAAAGAAAAGGAACATCATCAATCTTCATGGCTTCGACCAGTAAGACTGAGTATTTTGAAGAAGACGAAGCTTTAGAAGAGGAGGTAAGCTCCTTTTTCTTATTCTTTTTTCCTTTACACGGGTGTGCATAGTTATTATGTATGAGGATTTGGTATCTGCTAGTAATTTGTTACCTAGAAGCAGAACTTAGCGCGTGAGATTGACTGCTAAACTGCAGTTTCATGCTCTATCAAACTCTGTTTGACTGCCTAGGGCCCTAGAAAACAAAATGTGGCACAGCCATGGTGGCATTACCTTTTTGTTTTCAATCCGATGTTGCTTTTCTAGTTTTAATATAGGATTCGCCATTATCTTTTATAGTTTTCAAATAGCTTCCCGGAAGGACATTACTTGACTGGTGAGTGTTATTTTTCAGGGAGAGAAAAAGGAATTAAGATTAAATAAAGGCCACCAGTGGCTGCAACACATATACAAAATTATAAACAGAAGATCATAATATGGTAATATCTATGTCATCCAGTAAGCGATAATCCTTGCACAAAAAACTGAGAGTTCTAAAACAATAATCCTCGATGGATGCAAAAGGAGTAGAAGAGTGCTTGAAAACTCTTTGATTCCTTCCTTTCCTAGTCACCTGACATGTAGAAAGAGGAATAGGTGAGAAATTCTTTCTGATGCTTGGGAGGCAGGATCCCATTCCATACCCACAGTTCATCCTTGATTGAGGTACTGAATACTCGATAAATACTAAAGAGGGTCGGAGCAGATTCCCAAAGCTTTTCAACTTTGGACACCAAAGAAGAAGATGAGATGGAGATTCATTCTAGTTGAGGCAAAGATAGCACTCTGTTACCAAGGTTTTACTTATTTTCTGAAGGTTGTTACTATTAAGATTCTGCTTTGAGTAGGATACCATAAGAAAAGCATGAACCTCCGAGTGGCATTTGTTTTCCATATGTGCTTTCATGGCAACTTTTCCAATGAATGTTGAGCATCTCAGTGTGTTAGCCTGCTCAAGGTGAAAGGAGTGAAGTACGGTTATATTGACTTGAAAATTGAAGGGTGAAACTGAAGTTTTTAGACGTCAGAGAGAGGTTAAAGGAACTTGAGGTAGGAAACCAGAAAATTTTATGTTGAGATCCATTGATATTGGGACATTGTTCAAAGATGAAAAGTTCACACAAATTATGTTAGTATGCTATATTTGGTGTTTCCTTTGTTAGCCTATCATGGACTATTGGACAGGAAATTTCAGGATCTATTTTTATTACTTACTAGTGAGGAAGTAAACTGATATTTTACCTTTTCCTCTTAATACAACCCCGGTGCAGCTGGAACGGTTTGATGACTTTACACTTGCTTCTTCTTGGGAAAGGTATTTGATTACTAATAGTTAATTACTTTTTATGCACATATTGCCTCCTTTTTTCCATGCTTCTGCATATAACTGATACCTCTAATTGTATTATCCTTAGGTTCATATCTGACATAGAGGCAACTTGTCGGCAGTGGTTGGCTGATGGTCCAAAAAATTTGTTGGTATGCTGCTTTTATTGCAAAGATTTGTTTTTATGACTGAAAGGACTGAAGCAATCTACTGCTTCACTTTATCTATTCCTAAAATTGTTCATAAATTTCTAGTGCTTGAAGAGTAACAAATGCTAGAAAATATGGAATTTCCTATAGCCATTCCCACCTTTTGTCAGCTTCTCTATGAATATGAGAACAAACTGCTCATATTCGAGTATTTCTCTAGAGAAACTCATTTGTTTGACTGATTCACTAATTTATTCTTTTTGCAGTTTAATTTAGTTGTTGATTTTTAAGTGCAGATAAATTGTCATTCTATCCTTTTTCTCCCTGAAAATTCTCATCCTATCCTGAAACTATCTATTTTGTAAAATCATCACTTTATCATATTGGAAAACAAATTTGGGCTGTTAATGGAATGACTCAGGTGGTATAGAGGTGGGAGAGGTTAGGCGAAGTATTTACGTTCAATTTTTTCGAGCTAAAAGAATGAAAGAAGGAAGTAGCTGTGAATTTGGTCACAATTTACAGTTCTCATTACATGCTAACTATTTTCTTTTTCTTTTCAAATGATTCCTTTTTGCTTTGATGCTTAATTTGAAGTTTAAGTTGGGAATCTTGGAAAGGCATACCTCACACTTATTTTCATTCTGTGGCTGATTCTTCTCTCTTTTAATGAAACAGTTTGTTTTTTTGATTTTGTACTGCTTGACCTCCATTATATATTTTCTGCATTACCATACTGTAGGAAAAGGGTGCAGTTCAGTTGGGTTTCTCAAAGAACATATATAAGGTCAAATCTGACTTGAAAAATGTTGCAAAAAACTATTGCATGGAATACTACTTCGAAATTGACAATAGTGGTACTTATAAAGTACTTTTCCTTCTAATTTTTCTCTTAACGATGAAGATTCACATTTTCTACTTCTTGACTTTGGTTCAGTTGGTACAGGAAAAACTGCAGACTGGAATTGCAGTTTGCATGATCTGCAGCTTTGCTTTGGGGTGAAGGATTTTCTGGTATGATTTAACGATGCATTGTAAGCTTTTGCAAAACACTCTCTGCTGCATTTGTCATATTCATGTTTATGCTTGCTCAGGTGATTGCTCCCCAAAGTGCCAGTGGTGTGATTCTTGATGCACCAGAGGCTAGCAAGCTTCTGAGTGCAGTTGCAATAGCTTTATCAAATTGTTCAAGGTAGGTTTTGGGTTGAATCTTCACTGTTTAGCAATTGCAGAAACATTTTCGCATATAGGCCTCTATGATATATCTCACTTCTAGAATCAGGTTTAATATTTGATTTTCAGAACATGCACGTCTCTTTTCCCTGACGGATTTATATCAAGTTTAGTAGTTTTCTTTTGAACCATTGTTAATGAATACTGTCTTCTTGCTAAATGTATTTTGCTTTATTTGACTATTTACTCTGTGAGTTGGACAAATGGACTCATGTAGGTAGCCTTAGTATGTTGACTAGTGATTATCTTATGTTTTTTACTTTTTTCAAGTTATGATTTTTTATATGCAGTTTGTGGCCAGCATTTGTTCCCGTGCACGATCCTTCACGAAATGCATATATTGGCATACAAAGTATGGGAACAGTGTTTACTAGAAGGTTTGAGGCAGATCATATTGGTAGCCAGGTCCCAGTAAAACTTATGCATTTGGAAGGATTGTACGAGTTGTTTCTTTCTAAGTTTGTGAGTTTCTGTATTCTTATGAAGTATCTGTTTTCTCTACAATGTCCTCCTTTTTCTTCCCCTAATCTGCTTGCAAATGAGGTGTTTATTGCGTTTGTGATGCTCCAAGATGCAGAATACCAGTTACTGTACGCTATTTGCTCTTGATATTGCCTAAAGTATGATTGCATGCCTGCCTTTAACCCAAAAGTCACTTGAGATGCTGCAATGGCCGAGTGACGGTGTACTGGACAACCAGAAATCTGTTAACTAAGGTCAGTGTATGTTGAGTTGGTCAACCTTGGCTCACAAGTTGAGAACACCCTGTTCTAGAATGCCAAGTCGGGTGCCATGTGATGGGTGTAGGACTACACTTCTCACTCATTATATGCCAAAGAGAAGGGGGAAGTGGATCAAGATAGTTAGGGAGCATTTAGAAAATAGATGGTCAAAGATGTGAGGTTATGCGGTGGGTTGTGTGCCTTTATCGCTCTTGCCTCTTTATGCTTTTCCCACCCAGCTTAGGTGGAAAAAGAAGAAAGCTTTCTCCCAGGAGGCCAGAGACATTAGTGAGAAACTACTTTGCAAGAGCTAGAACTTTAACCTTGTCTGATCTGCGGGCCAAGGAACAATCTTGTTATATTCTTTCATTCTGATTTATAATTGGTCTAATAGAAACTGAAACTGTGCAAGGAAACACACTTGTGTAGATGTTATGTGCAAAGGTGATGTCATACTTAACTTAAATGTTATAGAGAACTGAAATAATTTCATCCTTTTTTAGTTGCTTTATATCTCTGCTCAAGTTGAACTCAAAGTTCATCCAACTGTGTAGATATCCGTATTTGTCATGCTTTGAATCTGTGTTGGTTTGTTTTCCCCCTTTGAATTATTATAACATATTTTCTTTTGATGTTGAAGGCATACTCGACATTGGACTTTGCAGTACATCTTTTTAAAGTCCATGTTATGATGAAGCTAACCTATCATACCCTTCCCTATGATGATGATAATGTGGATGATATTCAAGAAACTTTTTCTGGAAATACTGAATCTGGACAAGATGGTGACACCCGTCAAAAAAAACAATGGGATGATGACTGTCCTTGGAGCGAGTGGTACTCTGCTGAAGATCCAGTTAAAGGTAAAGAACTCCCATTCTTGTTGTCTTCAGTGATTGCAATCATTTTTGAGATAAATACTTTGTCCATCTTGAACACAGAACATTCCTGGCTCTTCAGTCCTAACTTTTATTCCCTGACCTATTTTTTGGAATGCGTGCAATCCATTTGCATCTGTGCACATGAGCCCATGAGCATATTTCTTTGACTTTCTCTATCTTCCTTATAATTTTGCTTGGCACTTGCTTGCTTGTGTGCGCGTGTCTTGTGTGGTTGTGTTAAAGGGGAGGGATGTTGGTCATTAAGCATCTAAGGATCTGTTGCCTTGAGTGTTTAAATATAGGAAAGATATTGCTCCTCAAATTCTGTAATTAAATGCAAACAGGATTTGATTTAATTGCCACACGGCCGGAGAAGATGGTGGAAAGCTCTTTAGAGATGGCTGAACTGGAAAACGCTTCACCTCATGAGGCTAAGAAGTGGACTCTAATCCCGCATCTGTCCCCAATTTTGTAAGAATCATTTCTCCGTTTTCTCTTTAATAACATTTTTGTATTATTGTTATGTTATCTTTTTGTTAATTGACGCCTTTGGTTGTTACTGCTTTAGCAACCATGTTATACAATTTTGTTGTTATTTTATTATTTTCTCCTAATTTGTACTCATTTTCTTGTGAGACATTATGATTTGTAATTTATTCTTTCCTTTCTAAGGCGAAACATTGTTTTTTTCAGAACCGAGAGTTCGAAGGGAAACCAAACTGGCTTTGCTTCCCAATTGCTCCTTTTGGTTGATGCACTGAATATGTCCTTTGAAGCTCAATTCATGGAGGATTTTGTATCAGGTTTGTTTCTTCTATGCAAACATTTGTGATCATTTTTTTTTGGGACATGACATCGATGAATTTGATGATAGTGGCAATGTCATGGATCATTTGATTGTGTTGTAATTGAGATGTAAATGGGTGGTACCTTCTTGGTATCTATAAATTTACAATACTTTTATTTAAAAAAAAAAAATTTGTAATCATTTTCTCATGAAAAATGCTGAATAGAGTAGAAAGCCAAATTGTTCATGGAATTCGTAGAATGTGACTGGGATTAGGGCACAAGAGAGGTTGAATTAGAGGATTTCATCTTATATATATATATATATATATATATATATATCTTTTAAAAATAATCTTTAACTTGTAAATTCCCTTGCCTTTGTTATAGATGGAGATTGCATGTTTGGTCTTTTGACTTCTCAGTTCACTTCATTATCATGCTCTCTTATTTCTTGCAGTTGAAAATCCTAGTTCTGATAATCTGAAGTCATCAATGGTTATACCCCCGCCAACAGTTCTTGATCGTGTTCTCAAGGATCTTTTTCATGAGGGTACTTATTTCTTAATGCCTTCATATATCATATAATTTTACCTATTCTTGTATATATGGATAAAAAAATACTATTGATGAGAGAAAAGAGAAGAGTACATCAGTTGGGAAGAAGAAAACCTCTTAACCACAGAAAACGAAAAAAAGGAGAGCATAAAAACCAATGCAGAGCCTCCTCACCAAAAAAAAAAAAAAAAAAGGAAAACCAAAGCAGCTCGCTCATGGTCCTGTGCCTGAGGTCTGCCAAGGGGCCTTAAAAGTGAAGTCGCAGAGCAAGGCTGCTGCTTGCTTTTCCGATCTCTTGCCTATGGTGAGGCTCCTTTAGAGTGCATCCAACCTTCTGAGAGTAACTCTAACTTTTAGATAAAATATTCAATAATCTTTTATTGATGATAATAGACATTTATGTGGAAGCTGTTTGAGATCAGATCTCTCTTAGGTGTCCAGAATTTCAGATCCAGTTTATTCAAATGCCAACTCCTAAATAAAACATAATTCAATGAAAGATAAACTCTCATCTCAATTGCCTAGCACATATCCCTAAACTCCTAATTTCACAGCCAAATTTGCGGACCGCTTAACTCACTGGACTGCTTTCTGCTTCCACTTGTCGTGGGTCCCATGGCTGTAAACTTTCCAAGAAATTTTGTCCTCATTATCTGCAGGCATATTCCATGATATCTCCTTTCCTTGATATGGTGCTTGCTGCCGGTGCCAACTCAGGACGGTTCTGCAATGAATTGGGAACTCTTCCCATCTTGACACTGTCCGCTGCTCCAGGACTGCCTTTGGTGCGAGGCTGAATTTCACCTTTGGCAGCCACAGGAGGAAATTTCTTGGAAGTAGAAATCCAGGGAAAAATGGTTAAAAAAAGATAACAGGAATACAAGATATTTCCATTATTTGGCCAGCCATAGGAGGACACGTAACTATGGTGATAAAATGGTTAATGGTAATCACAGAGTGAGAGGGAATGATAATATGAGAGGTAAGGCTCAAAGCTACTTTCAGAGCTTATATGAAGAAGAGTTTGACAGAAGGCCACGGTTGGATGGGCTCCAGTTCAGGATGTTTGGGGAGACCTGCAGAATTGAGTTAGAAAGAGAATTCACTGAAGAGGGATCTATGATGGACTCAGATGATATAACAGACACAAGGCACCAGGACTAGACCGTTTCAACATGAAGTTTCTACAAGAATTTTGGTTTATTGGCAAAGGTGATGTGATGGACGTGTGTAAAGAACTATATGAATAGGGTCATTTGTAAAATCATTGAACTCAACCTTTTTGGTGCTTATTGCAAAGATAGAGAGTGCACAACATATAAAAGATTTTTGCCCAATCAATCTGGTGTGCTGTATCTACAAGCTCAAGTTGAAAATATTAGCTTGGCGATTGTCCAAGGTATTAGGGGGAAGTGAGTGAGGAGAGTCAACATGCATTTATCGAAGGGACGCTGTGTTGGTGGCCAACAAAATGGTGGATGACTTGATGGGTAATAAGAGGGAGCCTTGTGCAAATTGGATAAAGAAAAAGCATATGATCATGTGAGTTGAGATTTTGTGGATTACATGTTGGGGAGGATGGGATTTGGAAGTAAATGGAGCAAATGGATATGGACTTGTATCTCCACTACATCTTTTGCTGTAATGGTGAATGATAGACCGTCTTTTTTCATCAGGGCTTCCAGGGGGTTTAGGCAGAGAGACCCTCTCTCACCTCTATTATTTTTCATTGTTATGGAGACACTGAGCAGATTACTTGAGAGAGTCAGGGAGTTGGATTTGATTAGGGGAGTTAATATTGGTAGAGGGAGACAACAGCTTGAGATCACTCATTTGTTCTTTGCCGTTGATACCTTGCTATTTTGTGAACCAGATGATAGTTTGT
>NW_019014690.1:4232167-4242660 GCF_000150535.2 Carica papaya | reverse complement strand
TTGTGGAGGTTTCAGAGAGAAGAGGATAGATTGTGCAGGAGAGTTGTGGAGGTTCGTTGGGGGGATGTGGTGGGGTGAGGATCCCATTAGGGTATGATGAGATTATATGGGATAGGGCCTTGGAGAAAAATTGACATGGGTAACCAAAAATTCCAGGAATGCATAAAATGGAAGATAGGGAAGGGGGATAAATTTTGTTGTGGGAGGACGATTGGATTGGATCAGATTGGATTAAAATCTTTTTTCAAGGATCTACGCAATTGCTAGGTCTAAAAATATAGTGGTGGAAGAAACATGCACTGGTGAGAATGATAATATAGAATGGACTATGAATGTTATGAGGAATCTCAATGCTACATCTATTATCAAATATACAGTTTAATAATACAAATGATAAGAGCTTGTGGAAATTGAAGAAAAATGGTGAATGGGTGTTACCTATGCAAAAGAGACCTGGAATCATGTAATTGCATTTTCTTTTGGTGCCCGATGGTGTATAACATATGGACTTCAGTATATGGTCTACTGGGTCATTGGAAGGTTGACGAGGGAGGAGCTTTGGGCATGGGAGGGTTTTTGTAAAAGGAAAAATTACCTTAAAATTATTTCTTTAATTATCTTTTGGGAGAGAGAGAGGGAGATGTCAAAGGTTAGAGATAAATGGCTACACACATTTGGGTCGGTTATTTTGGGCCATAATATTTAGAAATGTTATTGATACACTAATTGATTTGTAAATAACTTGTACGGGGGAGGCACCCCTTTTGGTGCCATTACTTAATATTATTCTTTCTTTTGATCTCAAAAAAAAAAAAAAAAAAAAAAAATTAAAAGCGATTTGCCTTGGGCAGATTTATTTATTAGATTGTGGAGTTATTGACATTCCTAAGCTCCTTGAAAGTTGCGGGAACCTTGTAAAATTCCTTTGTACTAAGTTTACCTTTTATAATGCTATTTACAGGAAATAAGCTCCCAGATTTTTCTAAAAGTGAAAACAAGAGTTCTCGAGCAATCAAAGGCGCACCACTTGGATCTCTTTTTGCACAGTTTTGTTTGCATGCCCTATGGTTTGGCAACTGCAGTATACGTGGTATGGAGCCGAAATGGTTATGCATTGTATGAATGATTGAATTTGTTAAAGAATGTCGTTTATCAGTCATATATGAACAATTAGTTCAGGGAGCATCATTTTCAAGTGAAATACAATTTCATCTTTCTGATTATAGTTTCTCCTTTTAACATTTTATGATAGCTATTGCCGTTCTCTGGTTAGAGTTTGTTCGAGAAGTTCGTTGGTGTTGGGAAGAGTGTCAGTCATTGCCGAAAATGCCTTTTGATGGTTCAATTGACCTGTCTACTTGTTTGATTAACCAGAAGCTGCATATGGTAATAAGCTGATGTCATCTTTTAAATATGTTTATTGCTTTCAGTTTTATTCTTTTCAAATATGTTTCTGCAGACTTGATTAATATTCAAAAATGCCTTTTGATGGTTCAGTCGACCTGCCTACTTGTTTGATTAACCAGAAGCTGCGTGTTGGTAATAAGTTAATGACATTCTTTTAAATAATGTGTCCATCTGTTTATCTGCACAGAAGAAAGTTAGGCCTCTAATATATTTTTTTACAAGTTAATAGTTTGCCTATGAGCTGTCATGTAACTTTTTACTCATTCGTCAAAACATTATTGCTTTGACACGGGGCTTATTTATGTGTTTAGGGAATGTAAACGTGAAACTGTTTGCATTTATTATCTCTTGAGATCTCAAGAAGGTTGATACAAAATAGAATAACTAATTATATCTTAGCTCTTGTACTTAAAAATACCTTTATATTCATGCATAATGAACTCTTTGTTGATCATGCTGTGATGTATGAGTAGGAAAACTCCCGTTTCTTAGTCATCCTTGAGTTTGTTCTTGACAAAAGAGATGGGCATTCTTAAGGACTAAGCTTCCTATTTCAAGCATGACTTCCTTTGAGATTCCTTAGAGATTGGCACCGAGCAGGTGTCTTTTTGTTCCATGCCCTATGACCTTTTTAACTATTCTTTCTTCCCCAATTTAGATGGAAGTTTCACATGGCCTTTTGGGTGTCTGTAATATGCTGACTGCACAGCAGGTTTGCTGCTTGCACAAGCTTTATTATGCTTTTAACAAAAACAAGTGTCCTTTTTGGTTATACCATCTTAATTACAATAAATTTTGTAATTAGACAGTTAAATTATTTATAAGAAAAGTTAGTAGACTTTTAGTTAGATGATTTTGATTTTAGTAAATTTTTTTAGTTAAGCAGTTAATATTTTTTTTAAGTGGGTAGATACTAGAATTTTTAGTTAGACAAGTTTATTTAAACCGTTAGTAAAATTTTTACAATATGATTTTGACAAGACAGTTTTAATTTCAGTTAATTTTGAACTGATACAATTGCATCATTGTTGTTTTTAACTATATCATTTCATTTAAAGTAGAATATTTAGTTAAAAAAATATTAAAAAATTTTAAGTACTCATACAATTTTGATATGTCAATTTTCATTTTCATTTTATGCTAGTTTTTTTATCTTAGTAAAAATTTTAATTAGAAAGTTAGTAATACTTATAATCATGTATTTTTATTTTAATAAAATTTTATGTACTTTAAATATAACTCTTACTTCATCCTAATCAAATTCTAATATGAATAAATTAGATTTTTTTAAGAAAAATATAACTATCACCTAATCTTGATACGAAATAAATTATAAAATTTAAATTAAAAATTTCTTATACCTGAATAATAGAAAGTAAATATAAGAGTTGTGAATTATTTGTTTTAAAAAAATGTATATTTTTAAAGACTTCTTTTGCCTTTCAAAATTTGTTTAATTTTTGTTGTGGCATTTTTAATTAGACAATTCAACAATTAATAGAATTTAAATTAAATAGTAGAATGGTGAGGTGTATAATTTTAGTTAGACAATTAGTAGAATTTTTAAGTGCATCAATTTTTCATTGAAGTTTTTTTATTAGACATCAGTAGAATTTTGAATTAAACAGTAGAATTACTCTATGTATAATCCTTAACTAGACTTTAGTAGAATTTTGAAGTGTGACAATTTTAATTTCAGTAAAGTCTTTACTTAAGGCTTTCTTTTTTGGCAACCTACTCTAGGGGAACTTTCCTTTTTTTATTTCTTGAAAGGTAAATACTAATTATGGATGAAATTAGGAATAAATCTTAAACAGATCCAGAGTTTCCAAAACTAAACAAATTTACCTAAATAAAGCCTTAAAAATGCATAGAGATTTGCAGCAAAACAAAGCGAAAAAATTTTCCAGCTCTAGCAGCTTCTTTGTCTTATGAAATGGCTTCTTGCATACTCTTCATGATAACTTCATAGGCACTGCTTACCTCCTCAACGGAGATAAAAAGGCAGCATCTCAAAGTTTAGCATAATGGCTTCAATATAAAGCTCACTAAATATCAAAAGCAAAGACAGCAGCCTCTCAAGAACTAACAGCAGCTGCACACAAACAAAAGCATAGCTTGAAAATGTTGACCCTCTCTAACTACTATGTTTAAGGGCAACTTTCCTCACATTGCATCGTCTTGTCACATATTCTTTAGATATGATAAGATTTCTGAGGTGGCTTGCCAATGCTCCTTTTAATAATTTATGATGCTGAAGGCTCCATCCTTTCACTTTGCTCATTTGCTATTCAGCTTGCAATATGCATTGAGATGAAGCAGGAACTAAATGAAGAGTTTCAAGATTGTATTGGGAGTGAAGATCACATAGAAGCACACAGTGAGGTTATACAAACAGTGTTGTCTTAGTCTATTTCCTCCACTGCAATTTGGATATAATCATGGACTGCTGTTATCCTTCCCTTTTTGATTGACTAAATGACTTGTTTTAATGGAAATGCAGGAAGACAGTGTAGTTGTCGAGGATCCTTTCAATTTGCACCCACCTGATGAACACTTTGATGGGAAACGTGACAGGTGAACTAAGCAAGTGAGAGCTCCTAGGTTCTCTTCATAGAGAATTGGTTGCTGTAAATGTGGCCATCAACTCCTTCTGACTTGTATATTCTTAGTTTTGCTTATATTTTGGATAAACCTTATTATTATGAATATAGAAGTAGCATACTTTTATTCTTTTAACAAATAGGGTAATTTGAACATGAAGAAGACATTGTTCATAACTTGCTTTTACAGATTTTGCAATATTAATTGGTTTGGTCGTGTACCATTAGCATCCTACACTATCGCAGTTCAGGTATCCTATTCGTGTTCATAGACATTAAATGATTTTTCCCAGGGCAATAATAATGCCTTCTCTAATACGTTGGCAGTAACCTAGCATAAAAGTGGTCTTCCATGTGATTGTTTGTTCATATGCTAGCAATGGTGTATATAGTTTCCTTATTCCCAAACAATACAGGGATTTACATATGCACATGGTTAACAAAACTAATAGTGCCTAAAACTTAGGATTGATTATAATGAATGCCTGAGTTCAGGAACCTCATGAACAATATCTCACTAGCTTAACAGAAGAGCTCTTTTATTCGACTTTAAGGAGTTTAGTAGCTTCTAACCATTGCCGGAACACTTACCTAAAGGGGGGTTCGGGGGGTGAAAAAAATAATGTGAAATTTTTCGCGTTTACTTCTAGTTCCCCCCATATCTTATCATCCCGACCATTTCTAAGCCTGCGAAGGAATGGAATAGAGGGATGCCCTTATCCAAGTCGCCGAGTCGACAAAAAACAGGATTTATCTCATTTTATTGTCGTTACAGGGCTTCTTTGATCATTACGTCCATTTCTAAACTTGTGAATGAATGGAATAAACATGATGCCCTTATTTGAGTTAACTTTTCTCATCCCGACCATTCCTAAGCCTGCGTAAGAATGGAATAGAGGGATGTCCTTATTTGAGTTACCGTTGTTTGGAGCGCCCACTTCTTAATTATATCAAAACGCTCTTAACAAACAAGTCAATAAATCGAGGTCCTATAGGCTTTGGATACCGTATGGAGCCACGTCGATCTAGTATAGCATGGGCGCTACATTCCTTACAGGGGGCTGCCCACCTCCCCGTAAATGTAGATAACCCTTTTCGGTCCCTTACTTGAAGTAGAAAGATTTTATAGAGAGCGAACCTTGGCCCTGAGGGGCCCTTCCGCCCTGCTGGGCTCACCTTTCTTACTCCTTAAGCCGAAGAAAGGAGCTCTTCTATGAAGTGAAGAGCACCTTTTTCATTCCATAGGGATACTGGTGGTGAACAGAGAGAAGGAAGCCCTCGTTATATAACGTGGTCTCCCCTCCCTCTATCTCCCCCCCCTCCCCCCCCAAGGGGGACAAGGGGTAATGATCACATTACCGCAATGCAATCTATGACTTCCTCCGGAAGGGGTTATTGATTATAGGAGCTTCAGCTCCATATAATCTTATTTCTCCCTCGGACCCTAGGGATTATAATCTTTTTTTTTTTCTTCCAGAAGAAAGCTATCTACTTTTATGCAAGGTTATTTGCATTGCGGGTGACATTTCTATAAGCATGCTGATGCATAGACTTCTTGTTTTTATATACAGACTAACAGCACAAAATTTGCATGGGTCTGAAGCAATTGCATCAGAGTTTAGTAAGAAGCCTGAATACATGGCATCTGCTGCTGATCAAAGGCCTTCAGGTTCTATTAGGAGGGGCTCAGCTGGAGCTGTTGGATCTATGATGCTTCTGAAGTCATGTCAAAGCTTGCATGCCCCGTTCACTCAGGTTGTGTTGCATACCCGAGCCTTTTGAAATTCTTTTTTCTGCCCACTTCTCTGTTAATATGATTATAGCTATTTATCCTTTTCTCTTAAATTTCAGGATCCCCCCCTTATGACAGAAGATATGCATGAAGAACGACTTCAGGCTGTTGAGGCCTTTGGTGATACATTTGTAAGCTTAAGTTCTTCTTTTCCAAATTAGTTAATTTACAGGAATATGATTAATCCTTTTCTGCTATAGGGACTATCAATTTCCTACAGGAATTCTGTTAGTGTCAATTGTGGCTGAGACAATTTTTTTTTTGATAGTTTAGAAATTAGTGTTATATTTTTGAAGGATTTTGTGCTTGAGCTTTTTATGTCTAGTAGTGTATCAGTATGCTTAATTTTGTGCAAGTTTAGATGTAAATACATCTCTGCCGATAAAATACCCTGTTTATCATTCTTTCCTGATGGATAAAGCAACAAAGAAGTGGTCCCTATGATAAAATGGACCTTTCTTTTGTTTACTGGAATGAAAATTAAGCATGATAAAAGTTGTAAAGCAACTAATACTAATTTACACAGCAGCAGAGTGTCTTATGTGGACTTTGGTTTGATCAATTAAGTGAGGAACAAACCCTTAAAAAAGTTTGTCCATTGATTTAAATATTTGAAAGTGTTTAACTAAAATAGTGTTTCTCACCAGGATGAGAACAGTTATTCGTGTATAGATGTTATTCCAATTTAAAGTATTGGAAGTTCAATTTTTTAATAACATTTCCTTTTAGGGTATAAGAAGTTTAACTTGCTTTACTTTCTGCAAAATGATATTCACCTATGCATGTCGTTGTTCATTTTGCATTTTTAAAAACTGCCTGGCCTAGTCATCTTTTTTTTTTTCAGTTCTCTGGAATAAATTTATCTTTATCCACTAAAGCAGTAAACGCTCCATCTTATTGCAGAATTTTTCTGCTCAGTTGGAGAAGGATATCTTGTCATCAGGTGACAATTTTCTTTTATATGTAACTAATTTAACATCTAGTTTCTTCATGTATTGGAGTTTGATATGATGTTTCTATGTATAACTTTAATCTCAATGCTCTAAAGATCATTATACTGGAAAAGGAATATTGTTGTAGAATTAGGAAATGGAACAGACGGGGGAAATCGGACATTCTCATGTGGCTGCAAATGAAACAGACTTGGGGAAATTGGACATTGTCATGTGGCTGCTACATATATTTTGGATATTGATGTGAAAATGTTTTTGCTTCTTTTCACTTGGGGCTTTGGGGGGCTTCATATGTTAGGAAGTTAAAGGTATGAGGAACCAAAATCTTGAAAATCGTTGCTACATTGTGTGATTTAGACAAATTAGTATGGTTACCCTTCTAAGATAATAGGATCTTCTTAGGTGCTAAGATTATGGGATTTGACTTGTAATTAATTGACTTGATTAGCAAGATTCCATTAAGATAGTTTCCTATTTTCTGATGAGAGGGTCTCTCCTAATTTAGTTATGATATCTTGTTTTAGTACCTAAGGAGATCGAGTGTACAGACGTTATGCATCCTGTTTTGGAAATTAAACTTGTATATATTTACTCGTTTGTATTCAGAGTTCGATAAGAAAAAACAGAATATTTTCTTCAGTACTCATTAGACAAATAAGGGTAGCACTTCCAGATTGGAGTGTAAAACTAGTGCATGGTATAGTTTTGTGTACTGTAAAGAATACTAACTTTTGTACTTTCACCATTTTGCTTTCATGGCAATTGATCTCTAGCAAAGATATTTTCGAAAAGATTTGTGAAACTTTAGACACAAAATTCTTGTTTGTTGATACCCATAAGATGGATTAACTAATGATGATTTTAAATTTTTGTACAGATATGTCAGCATTTAAAGCAGCGAATCCAGATGCTGTTTTTGAGGATTTTATTCGGTGGCATTCACCTGGGGATTGGATAAATGATGAAAATGAAGGAAGTAGTCCATCTAGAAGTCTTGCAATGGGGAGTTTCAAAGATAATTGGCCTCCTAAAGGAAGACTTTCACAACGAATGGCCGAGAATGGGAATATGTGGCGGAAGATTTGGAATGATGCACCTGCTTTGCCAGCCTATGAGCAGAAGCCACTTCTGGATCCAAATCGAGAAGGGGAAAAGGTCAGTTTTTCTCTTCTTTTTTCTACCAAGTTTCACCTCTATTGTTGTTTTGCCTTTCCCAATGCCAAAGTTGACAGTGTTAATTGAAGTTCTGGATGGTCGGTATGCATTTTTGGTCATTTGGAAGGAAATTGTCGTATATTATTACATTTGCTGGACAATAGTTCTGTGAGATCAAGGCTTCTCTTATTCCTTGTACTGTATCTGTGGAGTGTTTTAGATATTTACTAATCTTTTTCACCAAAACAGACTGACACATAAGTCTAAACTATGTATAAATTAAGAAGTTAACTGTTGGGAGAGAGGTAAATAGAGAAATTGGTAATCCTACACGAATATAAAAGAAGATGCAGCTGGGATATTTTCCGTTGTGAAGGGGATATAGTTTTGTTGACTAAAATTTGAGTCTGGTATAGAATAGCAAACAGAGCAAAAATATTAATGCAGTTAAAATCTTACACTCCTTTGTAAGTCTAATTTAAGAATAAGGCACAGAAATCCCCCAAATTTAACTTACTACACAGAAGGTCTCCTATTTTAAGAATTTGAATAGAAGTTCCATACTTTTACATAAAAGTCACATTTGACTAGTAGTAATTCCACTAATTCTTTGTGTGCCACTTCAACATATTGTAAGATTACTAAAATATATTTAACTACCATTATGAGTAATATGTTACAAGGAATAATTGCTAACCTGAACGACTGGCCAGATAGCCACCTTTTCAAAAATATTTCATGCAGATTTGGACAATAGTCCTGGGAGTTTCTTCAGTTTACCTGATTATCAGAAATTAATCGCTAACTCTACCTTAATTTATGTTTTAACTTAACTATTATGGTTTTGGACTCTATATAGATTCTTCATTACTTGGAAACTGTGCGACCACATCAGCTGCTTGAGCAAATGGTTTGTACTGCCTTCAGAGCATCAGCTGACACTCTAAACCGAACTAGTTTTGGGGGCTTGAAGCAAATGACAGCAAAATTAGAGCAACTCTACCTTACAATGAAATCTGCACTGAGGCCTTTGCAAGGTCTTGCTTGTCATTATTCTGATTGTTCACTTAGGTTGTAAGGTTATGCTTTGCCAAATGCTCTGAAACTTTGGGTGTTGCAAATGTTGCAGTTAATCATTTATCTGGGAACAATGAGATTATTGAAGACTTGAGGCGGTTGTGCATTGTTTTTGAACATGTTGAGAAGTTAATGACTGTTGCAGCTTCTCTTCACCGTAAGTTCCTGCAAGCACCACGTCTTTCTGGAGTAATTTTTAATGACTTCTATGAATTTTATCTTCCAAACATGGGAATGGGCTCCAAGGAAGTCGATGTTCAAAGAGTAAGCTGTCTCTACTCCATACTTCTCCCGTAACCACTTGTTGAAAGTTTTCTCATGGAATATAATTTGTGAATCATTTGAGTCCTTTCCAAAATAGGAACTACACTTGGCTGAAATTTTAAAATAAGTTGGTTTGCAATGAACGAAGCATCCTGAATTTAAGACTCCATTACATAGTTCAGGGATTTTTATGTACAATTCCTTTCATTCCATCAAAAACCATGCATCTTTTTATGACTTCAGCTGATGACTACGTCTCTTTGATATTCGCCTTAGGAGTTCAACTCTAGGCAGGAAGTAAGGTTTCATGAGAGAGAGGTAGTCTCAGATATGTTCACACCACCAACTGCTAATCAATCATGGAGAAAAGTTTTGAGCATGGGTAATCTTCTCAATGGCCATGAACCGATTCTCAGGGAAATTATATTTTTAGTGCGTGATAGTGTGAGTAGCAATCACTATGCAGCAAGCACTCCCAGAGGAAATCAAGAAGAAATAGAAACATACCGGATGTATATTTGCGGAACCTCAAATGATCTTCGGGTAGCACTTTCTATTACCTCATGTGATTAGCCTTTTCTCAATAGATGTGTATATTATCACTTGTGGTGGATAAAGGATTTAAATTCTGACCAATTTTCTGAAAGTTACTGGTATTTATGGTGATTTTATGGCGCATTTCTATTGCATCCTCACTCCAGGCTGCAGCCATTTGTAAGCACATTGTGTTCATTTACCTTTCTCCAGAGTAGAAATTACATAATTGCTTGTTAGAAGAGTAGTTTGATTGTATTGTATTCATTTATGTGCAACTAATGGAATTGGATTACTCAGTTTTAACTCAGAAACTATCGCTGGTTCTTTTCTTTTTCTTCGTAGGCCGTCTAAGCGAGAGCTAAATCGCTTTTTAATAATTTTCTCAATCAGGATATGGACTTGGTTAATTTGATTTTACATCTCTGTGCGATATGAAAATTTATTTAATTCACTTATATGTTTTGGTTACCTGTAACCTAGAAAAACACAGGCATGATAATCATACAGCTTTGTAGAATATGACTATTTATTTATTGACAGTTGATATATTCTAATTGCTTAATTGTAGTTATACAGGTGTATTATAGTAATAGTATTCTCATGACACTATAGCCATATCTAAGAAATGTTCATTAAAAATTTATGTTGTGTAATGATATAAGTTTATAATGCATTTGTATCATGTCCCTGTAATTAATTAATACA
>NW_019014690.1:4200937-4227011 GCF_000150535.2 Carica papaya | reverse complement strand
TGAGAAAATATCTAGCTTGATTGCATAAAGAATGTAATTGAAAAAGATGACAAGATAAAGAAAAAGAAAAATTGAAGAGAAATAAATGCCAAAGAAAAAATAGCCAGCGCCTAAAACCAATTTGGTCTAATGATCATCTGAATCGCACCATGAAATAAACACCATGAAGCAGCCACTGATCCAAGAAATTTAAACAACCTAGTTATAAAAATGGTATAAATCCTATTCCCAGAGGCATAAAAGAAGAAAAACCTGTGGATAAAGGTACTTCAAAACTTTCCCCAAGCTAAACCAGTGTTAGGAATTCTTGTCCTAGGGTTCAGTGACAATTGTGGTAAATTTCATTAGACAGTAACCTGATTCTTGCTCACTGTTTACTAGCTATTTCAGTAAATTTATTTACATGCATTTGACAATTTCCTGCCACAATTATTAACGGTACAATCTTTTATATATCCAATATCTGGCCAAGTCTACTACCTGAAAACAAAGCTGGGTTAAGAGATATTGAAATGTCCTATTAAAATTTCCGAAAATTTACTGACTCTACAAAGTTGAAAACCACGGCAAGACTGCCCGTTCATTGTTGGTGTGTGGAATTAATATCCTTCACCCTCCAAGTGACAAGTGATGCTGTTCGAAAGCGCCTACTGACATCACAACTGGAAGCAATAAGCAATTCCATGAGTAAAATTACCTTGACATGTGATAACCCTTTAAATTAACATTCTTTACCCCAAGTGAAAAGTTGGTTCCAAGTGGGAATGAAATGCTTATTCCTCCCAAGACTGCAAGACGGAAGTCTAAAGAGCATGACTATAAGCAGCATGGTTCATCAATTTTCCTCTAAACAGAGCACCTATTCCAGGTCTTCCATACATTCCATCCATAATTTCTCCCATGTAAGTCACCGAAGCTCTGGCCAATGGTAAGAGAAAAAGAAAGAACTCCATTTGACATTGCTATAGTGGCAATATCTCTCTATAGGCATCATCAACCATAAATTCATTGCCACCTCAGAACTCATAAGTTCTATGAAGGACAGACAGCACATACTGCTTCCTGTGCTCAAAGTGGCAGCCTCCAACCCCTACAGTATAAAGATAAGTTCCACTTCCCTTTCTAAGTCCTAAGTTCTTCTGAGTACTTTTTTTTCTTGAAAAGAAAAATTAGTGCATTATATATAACCACCAAGGAGATGCAACCCAAATACAAAAACTTAACAAATTTGTCAAAAAATCAACCAAAATACCAAAATCCTCATAGGCATAGAGATGATGGCCCTTCATCAAAAAACTTGAATTTGAAGCCATAAATCCGTAAACCTAAGAAAATAAAAGTTCATGCCCTTGAAGGCTTTTCTGTTCTTTTCTTTCCAAATAAGGTGGCAAGAGGAATCCTGATTTGCACATGGGCTGGTTTACCATAGGAACAACCTTGATGTGGCAAAAATTACACTGATTTTCTTTCTTGTGGAGCCCCAATGAGGGGCACATAATCAGAATACAAACAGCGTTAATTATATAAAGCTGTTAGGCAACTAAGGAAATCGACTACCTGGACATTCATCGTAGAGATCTTCGAAACCAGGATATACTCTAGAATAATATTATCAATAAAGCTCTCATGAACAGACGAATCCTTTCCAACTATAGTTTTGCCGCAGATCTCTTAACTAAACAGAATATAGAACCAGGACTTTTGGTATATGCCCAAATCACCATAATTCTTTTATTTAGAATAAACAAGATCAAGTCAAAGCAGAGAAACGAACCTTTTTCCCATATTCACTGTCGTAGCAATCCAAAATAGGTTTCGGATCCAATCCCAGTTTCTCAAAGCACGACTTCCACTCTGTGTGCTTGCCCTCGACCATCAAACTCTCCACGCAATATATAAAAGGGAAATGCTCATTCTGCAACAAACAAACATTGTTTTTTTTTTTTTTTTACAGTAATACTTTTATGAACAAAAGAGAGCTCATGAATGGCTTCTTGAAGAAAAATTACCAGCTCAGGCCAGGCATCAATTGCACAAGCCTCCACGGTATTCAGCAAGCATTCAGATGGACCATGCTGCAAGAAAAAAAAAAGAGAACCAATGATGAACCATCAGATTTTATGTAAAATTGAACGAAACCCAGAAAAGTATAAGGTGAAATAAAATAATATACTCCGGTGAATTAATAGTTAGAGTCAGAAGAAATAATCGACATCTGGAAATGACCCAAAACCAGAAATGAAAAATGAGATAGAAAAAGTGAAGATGAAATTAGAGTAGAGGACCTGGCAATCGAAGGTGGAGTTGCCTCTAATTTTAGCGTTTCCCCAAGGGGAGAGATGGAGATCAACAATGGAGATAAGGTCAGAATCGAAGAGCTTAACCAGGAATTTGGTAATGAATCTAGCACAGAATGGGCACAGAGATTCGTAATAAAAATCTAAGGAGACTTTGTCGGAATCTGACGGGAGAAAGACTCCAGAACTTCGAGGAGAAGAAGAAACGGAGCTCAAGATAAACAAGGAGAAGAGAAGGGAAACCCGTTGTCCTCGATTGATGAGCGGCCATTGAAGCAATAAGCTAAGTGAGATTTTCAGTCGTTCTTCGGCTCACATTATACTTAGATTTGTCCCCCTCTTTAAATAAGAAAAAACTGGCGTGGGTATTCATAAGTCAGACACGTGTCGCGCTTCACGGCTCGGTCACACGTGGCAAATTATCTTAAATGAATCTTTTTTGGGTATTTGTTAGTTGTCTGAAACTGCTTTCACGCATTCGTGTTCCACGAGTTTTAATAAAAAAATTTATATGGGTTTTTTTAACCTAAACCTCACCCTTGTTGTGTTTGCAGGTGAAGAAGAAGAATATGGATGCTGTTCGTGCAAGTCTCGGGCCGGCCCAATGGGCTTGGGCTCTTAGCAAGTTAAGTATGAGATCGGATTGGGCTAGCTAGGCTGTTACAATAACATATATTCAAAAAGTTATGTTCTCGTATTCAAATTTGTAGGCATTTAATTAGGGTATACAAATCTTAACCATTATAATTTAATATATTCACAAAGTAATAATTTTTAGGTTTACATATTTAAATTTTTGTAAACCGTGATTAATTTATAATATTTAATTTAATAAAATTAAGTAATTAATTCAATATGGAACATCTTATATTTATATTTATAGTGAAAAAAAAAAAAAAATTCTTTAGTAGTCAAATATTCTTACTCAGAGTAGTTATAATTAGATATAATTTTTTTACTAAAAAAATAATTGAATTTGGACATATTCATAAACAGCTAATATTTCCTCAATGGACATATTCATATTTTGTATTTTCATATACTATTGTTTTCAGTTTTTAATTATTTTTTAAATTTAGCGAACATCTATGGGCATTCTTTTTATTGTAAATTAAATTACGCAGTAACAACACCTCTTTATTATTATTATTATTATTATGTTAAACAATTAAATTATTTGTGAATTCATTCATTCTAGCTGAGTATCAATATATATATATATATGTTTAAAAAATAAGGACTTAAAAAATAAAAAAAAAAGAAATTCCATTAAAATGGTTTATTTCAAATATGAAAACTACAGCATGACGGTAGATAAATCAAGTTCATTTACAACACTGCCTGCAGACTGGATGATTGTTGTTCAAGTCACAGTTGCAACATGGCCTCGCCTGGCTTCCGACCTTACAATCGCTAACACATGCTGTCAAATCCCAATTAAATTCTAATCAAAAAAATTTGCACAAACAATATTTCAAAAGTATCGTCTGAAAATTTAAACTATGTACTTACGCCGGACGATGATAGTTTGATCGGGATTGACATCTTGAGTGTTGATTCCGGATGATAAACGAGTACCCACACCTTCGACTCTGACATGAGAAACATAAATCATAAAAAATAAAACAACTACTAGGGTGGTCGAAGACTTCATCTTGCAAATTTTTTTTTTTTTTTTTGATGGGTGCTGATAAAGTTTAGTAGGTCTGTTGGTTTAGTTGTGGGTTTATCGATCGTTCTATTTATACAGTGTAGGAAATAATATATATATATATTTTAATTTCGTATATCCTTTTGATTTCTCTTAGGAAATTAATATTCATTAAGATGGTCAGAAAGTAACTGAAAAGAAAGTGAATTAATAGCTGCTGACCACGTTTTATTTATGTTAGTATACGAAGTTTATCAAGAAATTAAAGAATATATTTATTGATTTATTCTCTTTCTTTTAATTTAATATATCCTTTCGATTACTACTCTTAGGAAATTAATGTTTATTAATACCGTTAAAATGTAACGGAAAAAAGTGAATTAATAATAGCTGCTGACCACATTTTCAATAAATAAAATTTTGTTTTTGTGGAAATTTAGAAGAGAATTAGTGACTTTCTATTACTTAATATACTTGTAATCTTTGAAAAAAAATCATATAAAATTATATAAACAGAATCATATTAATGATATCTTTTAAAATATAATCGCAAAAAAAAAAAAAAAACATATCTTTACAAATAAATTTTGCACAAGTTATAAGGAAGTAAATCAACTAAATTAAAAGTTCAAAAAAAAAAATGTTGATTTTTTTCCTTTTCATTTTCCCTAAAATTTTGTTCATCTTTAATTTACCAGACAAAGGATTGGTTTTTTTTTTTTTTTTTTTTTTTACATAAAAGAATATTTTGAATATTTCTTTTAAAAATAATAATATCTTTAAACCCTTGCCTTTTTAAAACAAGATAAAACCTAAAAGTGCACATTTTTAGTAAAAATCTCCCGTCCAAATTTCAAAATATTTGTAGCATTTATTTATTAAAAGTATTTTGATAACAAAATAAAAATTCATACAACAATAAGTGCTTAGTATCACAAGTAAACCATATGGATAAGATCCATTGGCCATTTATTACCAAGTGAGAACGCATTTGAAAATTTTCTCATAAATCCAACGGCTTCGAAACTCTTATCAGCATTTTAAAATTTACAGACAAGATAAATGGTCAAAGAAGTGTTATTTCTATCTAAAATTTTTAAAGATACAAATCCTGGCACTTCTAGGAAAACTAGACTAAGTAGGTTACATCGTCGCTTTTGTGCCACTGCTTCTGCGGAACTACAACCTATAACTATGACATGCACATAATAAGATAAAAACTTCTCAAATTACCAAAGGTTGTGAACTCTAACAAGCTTCTTACCCCGAGTCAATCTATAAATTGACGGGGAAGTGAAGAGTTGAGCCATTGAGTCTGACACTGATACTTCAAGAAATAAATCCTTTGCTCTTTAAGCTCTCAACAACATCCTTAATAATTTGCTCTATGGTAATAACCTGTAAACCAAAATTCATCAGTTTCTTAGCTCCAGTCTTGCTCCTCAAAAGTCTAGGTTGAGTATCCTTTAGATATCTAAAAATGAAGGGATATCAATATAAACAGTAATTTCTACATAACAGGCTTAAGTTCTGTAAGCTATCGAAGTAATCAATGATCAGGAGCTGATAAAATCAACACACAACAATAATAATGCCACTTTGGAATGGATATCATACTTCACTTAGAAAGAAAATTTAGTTAGTTGTTAAATGGGTAAAACTTAGTACTTCTATTCTCTTTTAACTCATGTACTTTTAATAAAAAAAATTAATTGTAATATTCGAGTCCATAAATTAGGTTCGTGATAATCAAATTTTAATAATAAATAATTTAATTTTCAATTTTTAAGCAAATTGTGTTTTGGATATATTTAAAAATATTTTCAAAGATCATGACCAAAGTAAAAATAAGAAAGGAACTATTTGAAAAGAAATATGAAAAACTAGGACAAAAGTGAAAATATCACGTGGACCGCCACATCAGCAGCGTGGTAGACAGGCAGACACACATCCACGCAGGAAGCCACGCGGGCAATTCATGTGCCAACGGATCTGATGACCCAGATCTCTCCCTGCACGCGTGGACGGTCGAGATCGATTTTTCGAATAAGCTCGATTGAACGGCTCGCGTGCCACAGATTGAACGATCCAGATTATTTTTTTCTTTTAGCATGATTGAACGATCCTCGGCGCTCCATGTGTCCCTGCAAGGATTGCACAGATCAATGCGGAGAGGGTATTAAACCTCACTTCCTATAAACCCTAACCCTAGCTGTATCTGACCTCACTGAAGAAGAAAAAGAAGGGCAGCCAGAAGGAGAGCCGACCACCGTCATCGCCGCACTGGAGCCGTCACCGACATCGAAAATGTGAGTTTTTTCTTCCTTTCGCTTTGAAATTCAATTATAAGCACCCCCACACCTATATCAGTGCCGAAAGGCCAAAAGGGAAGTAAAAAATCGACTGCAGAGCTTGGCTTAGCAACCGCATCTGTGACCCAAAATTGCTTCAATGAGCCCGATCCCACTTCTCGTTTCCTTATATTTTCTGACCGTTGAATTCCTAACCCTTTTTTTATGCAGGACGACTAAAAAAAATCACCAGCCACGAGGGAGGAACGGTGGAGCCATCGCTGCACCGGAAAACTACCCCGCATGTAAGCTTTGGTTTTTCCCTTTTTCTGGCCAACAGAGGTCACTTAACCTCGAATTTTGTAGGTTTTCGCATAAAACCGGTCGAAACCGGCCATACTAAGCATAGCAGCGTGCCAGAACCCTAAATCGGTTGAAAAATTTCAAAACCCTTATTTTGACTTTTTTTTAGGTATTTCAGGATATGTGACACGTGTTTTCGATTTTCGCATAAAAAATCTAAAAAATCCGAGAACTGCTAGGAATTATAATGAAAAAGATGGTATTTTAAACACCGAATTGGGGTAAGAATCCCTCACCATTTTCTTTCGTTACAGTTAATTAAAGTTTAATAAATAATAACAGTGTAATTTGTGAATATTAAATAATAAATATAGGTCACCAGTTGAGCCGGTAACTTCTCAATACGAAATTACTTATTTTATCTATGTGTTCATTTATTGCGAAACTGTTATTATTTACTTACCGCATACACTTTAATTCATAAGTTTATTTGTCTTCTCATTTATTGATTTACTTAACCATTTAACCCTATTTGTTAATTAGTTTGAAATAAATGCTCTGATCACGTTTTTATTAGTTGGTAAAATATCAATTTATACTGTCTGTTTAATTGTTGCTCTATTATTCTATAAATATGGAATGAGGTGGTTGTGTGTAATTAGTGGTTGGTTGATGATGTGAACATGTATGTAAAAGGCTTACTGAGTATTGTGAAAAAGGGTGTACTGACCCGGTTACATAGGGCAAACTATATTGTGGATTGAGAAGCCCCATATCGGAAGAGGTTGGAAAGTATTTGTTCACCCTCATACCGAACGGAGTATTGAGACGGTAGTATGTTTGACATACATTACCAGACGGGGTATGGGAGCGACTCGTTAATTGATAGATTGAATATTGAGTTCACATGTAAGGAAAACCCTTATGGACCCTCAGAGGTACCGGTAAGTAGGTAAAAATATAAAGTTCAACTATTATTGTTCTTTAAAATGTATAATAAATTACTATCTTGATTATTACCTTCATAAGTCGTATTTTGGAACCCAAAAGGTGAGTATGAACTACGTTTTTAAAGTTAAATGAATTTATCTTAAAAAAAATGGTTTAATTGGTTGTTTTGTGATTTTTAATAATATTTGGTTTTCTATATCGATTGTTAAGTGTTGATATTCTTACCGGACTAGTGTATCTTATTCCTCTTATTTAACCATTTCATATCAGAAAGACCAAGATCTGAATCTTGAACAGCAAGAAAGTTAGCGACTAAAGGTTGCCTCCCGCATCCTATCATAGTTGCCCTGCGGAGGTTGACCCTATAAGATTTTAGTTACATTTTTATTTATGTTATTTTAATCTCCTTCAAGAGATATTTCTATAACACTATTGGGCATCTTAATTTATTGTGCAAGGAATGTAAACCTTAAATTCTCAATTACATTCGTTTATATTTCATTAATTCAATATTTCAATTCTATAAAAGTTTTGGCTTTTACATTAACGGTCAAATTTTCTCATATGGAAGACATTTTTTTTTCTTCCTTACAGCTTGAGGCATGTAAAACCCTTACATTGTGTACTCCAGTAATAGTGTGTTATGCAGATTTTATAAAACTTATTACCGGGCACTTTATATTCAGGTTAGAGCTCAGCAACCTTTGCCATAATGTCACCATAATGAAAAATAGCTTCAACATACAGGTGCCTTCCATTTGCTTATGGGTTTTCATATACCAAAATGTGTGCGAAGGCAACATCTATAAAATGTATATATCCCATGAAAAAGTTCGGATATGTTTTACTGCAGCCTATAAGATAGAATAGAATACTAAAACTTCATGTTTTCTCAATTTAAAGCTTAAAAAAACTTTAGAATTTCAGTTTTCTAGAATTGTTAATTGCCACACAGAGAAAGAAAATTTAGAAGGAAAAGATATTATGCATAGATAGTCAATTATATTTCTGTATAACCCAGCAAATGTAGCAAGGGATCAACCCATACTGACTAAGGCTTAGTATATATTAACACAGTTAATATATTGAATCCCTTTAAAACTCGATTAATATATCATTTTTAAGCAAACCTAACTATCTTCAAGATCGATTTCTGAAGATTTTTATTCCAATAACATAGGTTGTCTCACCCATGTCAAACATTTGAAAGTTTTTAGAGATATACTTCTTGCTTTCATATAATAAACCAATATCACTACTAGTTAACAAAATATCATTCATATATAGTGTCAAAATATAAATTTGCTCTCACTAAGTTTCAAATATCTGCACCCCATCAACAATCTTTTCTTTAAATCCAAAAGAAATAATGGTATCATTAAACTTTATACACTATTGTCTAGAAGTTTGTTTAAGACCATAAATAGATTTCTTTAATTTGTAAATTACGTGTTCTTTTTCTTATATTTATAAATCTTTTAGGTTGTTCCATATAGATATCCTCATCCAAATTTCCATTTAAAAAAGTAGTTTTCACATCCATTTGATGTAACTTTAATTCAAAATATGCGACAAGTGTCATAATGATTCTAAGGCGATTTTTTTAAAAAACTAAAGAAAATGTATCTCTATGACATTTATCTTTATTTTGAGTGAAACATTTGGCCACTAGTTTGACTTTAAATTGTCAATATTGCCTTTTGCATCGTGCTTGGTCTTGAAAACCAATTTATAACCGATACTTTTATAAAAATCAAGCACTTAAACAAGATCACAGACACCATTATGGTAAGTAGATGTAAAGACCAAAAATTTTGGGTAAAATAAATTTGAATTAAAGATGCGGAAGCGTATAATTAAGTTAGGGTTTATATTCCTTATACATAAATTAAAATGCCTAATAAGGATACTAAAATGGTCATTTCATAACGATTCATAAAAAAATAAAATAAATATATAAAAATAGTAAATAAATATTATAGGAAGGTTAACCTCTACTAGCTCTTGATAGGATCCGGGAGACACCTACTCACCGTCCTTCTGCTGATTAGGATCTGGATCTTGATATGAAATGGTTAATAGGGGTGAGCTACGCTAGTCTAATAAGAATATCACACTACTCACCGATACGAAAATTAAAGGTTGGTAAAAAAAAAAAATTAAACAACTAATGAAGCTCTTAATTTAAGTAAGTTCATTTATCATATAAAAAATTATTTATTGCATACTTACTGTTATGAGATTTTCAAAATCGACTTATAAAAACAATAACTCAAACAACATTATGATTTCTTATACAAGTGAGTGAGAATAACAACTTTCTCTTTTATCTGCTTACTGGTACCTTTGGGGGTCCATAAGAATATCATCCTACGCGTGAATCTAACATCTAAACTTGTCAATTAATCGATCATCTCCATACCCCATTCGGTATGAGCTAACGTTCACGGTATGGTTTCTTATGTACCTGTTCTGTCCACCATCTCCTAAGATATCTAGTAAGACAACTATTTATTAATTTCACATTTTACAAATCAACCGCAAATCACGCAAAATAAGCGATATATGTATCAAGAAAACACAACATAATCATTTAACTTTTTTTAATATATTATCATGTATTTAAAATTGTACAAATAAATAATCAGTTAAACATGACAAATAAATAACTAACCAGTTCTGCCTCCATTAGTGACCTGTAATTATTCTCAAAGTTTTTTAAATTTTATAAAATACCATATTATTGATTATTAAGCTTCAATTCCATAACATGTAATATGGTAATGGATTCTTACCCGAATCGGTATTCGAAACATCATACTTTCTACCGCACCTCTTGGCGGTCCCCAGATTTCTTAAATTTTTCTTGTGGAGATTAAATATGTTTTACGTACCTAAAATATACCTTAAAAATTTAAAATCAATGTTAAAAATTCTTTCCGGCAAATTTTAGAATTCTAGCATGGCGGCGCTGTTGTGTTTTGGCGATGGCATCGGCTCCCGAGGCGACGGCACCGCACCCGTAACGGTGGTTTGCCTCGGCCTAGCCATTTTCAACTGATTTTCGCCGACTTTACACGTATCCCTATGAAAAAATACGTTAGAGAGTCTCAGTTGGCCGAAAAAATCAAGAAATTGAAACCTACCAGTGGTAGAGTTTTCGGGTGCGGCGGCTCTGCCGGCTCTCCTTCGTGGCTGGAATTTTTCGTTCGATCAATCTATAAAATAGATGGTGAACACACATAGAAAATCGCATAAACGGGATCGAAAGGGCTCAATAGAGGAAGTTGCGAGTTTTGGGCTGCGGTGGTCCCGTCGGGCTTTGCCCACGGTTTTTGGCTCACCCACCATTTTTTTTACTCTGATATGGTCACATGGGTGCTCAAAATCGAATTCTGAGTGAGTAGGAGAATTTTTACCGTTTTTGACGGTTGGAGGTGGCTCCGGTGCGGCAGTGATCGGTGGTCGGCTTCCTTCTCTAGATGTCTGGTCCTTCTTTTCTGGTGGGGCAGGGGGCTGACGGCTAGGGTTCAGGTGCTGTTTGATGCGAAATATTTATACCCATATCGTGTTAATATGGACCGTCAATTGCGATCGATCTCATCCGTCCGATCGTGCCTAAGGAGAAAATGAGTCTAGATCGTTCATCGCATTTGATTTCGACTGTTTGATCGCACCTAAGGGAAAAACAGATCAAGACCGTCCACAGGCGTGGGATCGATCCTAGGCCATCCGATCCCAGGGCACGCATATCGCCAGCGTGGCACCGACATCAGCGTGCCTCACCACACAGCGCACTCTAGTTCGTCGAGATTGCTGACTAGACAGTCCTATATGGCCAACCTTTTTTATTTGCACTTTGATCTCTCTGTTTCCAAATTTTTTTTTCAAAAACACCATCATAACCCAAATTTTCATCCATTTTTTCTAAAATTATTTTCAATCTTGTCCCTAATTTATTTTTTTCTCAAATATAACAAAAATTAAATTTAAATTAATTTATAAAATATTTTTTTTATACATTTTGAAATTGCTAAAATTTATCCTGGGCCAATTTCTGGACCTGTGTATTACAATAGATTTCAACCATTCTTTCATAACTTCTATCCATTTATTATAATCATAACTTTTTATGATGTGAAAACATAACTATATATATTTTTATCTTAATATTAAAATAAGATTTATATAGATATATCACATAATCATCTGATATGATTGAAGTTGTTCTACAATATTTTCAATGGCGACATCTTCTCTTGGTAATGAATTATTTTCGTTATGTAGCTCATTTCCCATAACTTGCTGAAAAAGTTAAGTAACACTTGTTTCCTGAGACAAAAAAAGTGGTGAGATATCCACTCTTATTTCCTCAAGGTCTACTTTTCTTGGTTCCTTACTCCTACTAATTTCGTCATTCTATAAGAATCTTGCATTGCCAATTTCAACTATTCTTGTATTATGATTATAAAAATAAAATCTATATCTTTAGACTTATTTGGATAACCAATAGAATATCAAGAGAATTTAGTTTTTTTCTCATGCAAATTAAAGATTATTGCCTTTGATGGACAACTTTATATATGTAAATGTCCCAAACTAGGTATTCTACTAGTCCACAACTCGAAGTAAGTTGTTGAAATTACCTTGCTCAGAACTTTGTTCAATATATACATTAGCCTTTAAGGCTTCACCCCATAAAGAGATAGGTATAAAAGAGTAACCCATTATACTTCTAACTATTTCCATTATAGTACGATTATGCCTTTCAGTAACATCATTCTGCTGTGGTATACCCAACATTATGTATTGAGCACAAATGCCATGCTTTTATAGAAATTTTGCAAAGAGTCCAAGATTTTATCATGACTCATCATATATATCATAGTATTCACCACCTTATCTGATCTCACAATTTTAACATTTCTATCCAATTGTTTCTCAATATTGTACATATCAAAGAAATCAATGGTTTGAGACTTATCATGCATTAGATATGCATAATCATATCGAGATAGTTAATCTATAAAGGTAAAAAAATATCTCTCTCAAGTGAAATAAGAAATGGAGAATGCTCTGCAAATGTCTGTATAAATTATCTCAATTAACTCATTACTTCTTGTGGAGCATTTCTTTATATGTTTAGTTTGCTTTTATATATATATATATATATATATATATATATAATCTGCACATACTTAATATAACAATCCCGAAAATTTCAAAAGAAATAAATTATAAATTTAGTGCGAAAGTGAAATAAATAGTTAGAGTTTACATTTTTTACACAATAACTGAAAGTACCGAATAAGGTCTACGAGAATAACCTTTTTAAGAGGACAATTAATAACCAACAAAATAAATTAAAAGTAAACAATCTGAACATCCTATTCGCAACCCTCTTGTGAGTCGGGCTTTGGATCTTGGTCCTCCTGATCTGAAATAGTTAATAAAATAATGAGTTACACTAGTCCAGTAAAAATATCACGCTACTCACCGACACAGAAATGAAGGTTGGTAGAAATAATAAAATAATTTATCATCTACTTACCCTAGAAAAATTTACAAAAACAACCTATAGAGGCAATGACATAACACATATCATAATTTTATATGCAATCGGTTGGAACAACAATTTTCTCTTTTATTAGCCTACTAGTATCCATGGAGTCCATAGGGATGTCTCCACAATGTTTGAACCATTTCTTTTAACATTTTCAATTAATGGGTCGTCCCCATACCCAGTCCGGTATGAGTGCTAAATTAATAAATCTCGATACCCTATCCGGTATGAGGGTGAAATGGGCCGTCATCATACCCTGTCCAGTATGAGTGCCAAATTACTAAATCTTGATACCTCGTCCGATATAAGGCAACGTTCATGGTAGGGTTCCTTATGTACCCGATCCGTCCACCATCTCCCAAGATATCCAGTAAGGCTACTGTTTCATCCATTCACTTAATCAAATAATTTTTCAATTATCTTTAATTTCCAGTTTTCCAATTCAATCGTAATCACATAAAGTAAGCAATACATACATTCAAACTATAAGATCAATCAATCAGGTATTATCATGCATTCAAAACTATAAAATCAATTAACAGGATCAATAGTGAATAACTTTCAGTTCTAGCTCCATTAGTAACATGTAATTATTATGGATATTTTTTAAATTATACAAAATACTCTATGATTATTAATTAGACTTCAGTTCCATAACAGAGAATAAGGCGAGTAATTCTTATTAAAATTGATATCTGAAATGCTAAACTTTTGACTGCGTTTACTGGCAACCTCTAGGTTCCCTGAATTTTTCTTCGGGGATTAAAACACACTTCAAGTACCTAAAAATATCTCAAAAAATCTAAAATTAGTGTTAGGAACCCTTTTTGGCCAATTCTGAAACTTCGGCATGGCAGCTCTGTCATGCTCTAGCGCAGCAGTTTGCCTCAAGTCGACTGTTTTTGGCCATTTTTGGTCGAATTCAGCTGGTTTTGTACCAATTCCTGTGAGAAAACACATTAAGAGGTCTCGATTGGCTCCAAAAAATAAAAAAATCGAAACTTACCGGCGGTGGATTTCTCCGGTGCGGCGGCTTCGCCGGCTCACATTCGCAGTTAGGTGTTTTACTTTGGTTAACATGTAGAAAAGGAAATAATAATTACAATGGTAGAAGAATTACGTAGAATGGGAATCGGAAAGGACCTTATCGGAGGCAATTTTTGTAATTTCCTGTGGCAGTGTCGTCTGGCTTTACCCGCAGTTTCTGACCAATCTGCCAGTCCTTTTGCTTCGATTTGGCCATGGAGGTGTTTAAAATCGAATTTCGAGTAAAAAAATTTTTTTTAACCTCTTTTAGGGGTCGGAAGTGGCTCCGGCACGGTGGCGGCGACGATTGACTTCCTTCTCAGCGGCTGGGTCTTCTTCTCTGGCAGGGGGGTCTAGTGGCTAGGGTTAGGGTTTGGTGTGAAGAAGATTATTTATATATGTTCTCTTTTAATCTAAACCGTCTATCGTGTTTGATCTGAATTGTCCTATCACGATTAAATAGGGAGTGAATCTGGATCGTTCATCGCGATTTAATCTGGATCGTCCAATCGCATTTAAATAGGAAGTGGATCTGGATCGTTCATCACGTTTAAATCTGACCGTCCGATCATGTCTAGGGAGGGAATAGATTCGGACTGTCTATGATCGTGGGAACGAATCTGAATCGTTCGATCGCAGACACGCAGATCGCCAGAGTGGCCTCCCGAGTGGCACCGCGTCAGTGTCCTTTGTCACGCGGCGCACTGCGGTTCGTCAGGTCTGTTGACTGGGCGTTCTACATGACACAATTTTCTTAAATTGCGTTTCGATCTCTAGATTTCAAATTTTCTTAAATTGTGTTTCACCCATTTTTTTTCAAAATTATTTTTAATTTCATCATCCATTTAATTTTCTTCATTTTTACATTAATTAATAATTTATAAAATTTAAAATTAAATTTTATACATTAAATAAAAAATTTAAAAATTCAAAAACTATATTTACACACTAATTTTAAACATTTTAAAATTAATTAAGGGTATTACACTTAAAAATCAGTGAAGTCAAAATTTTGTAAAATTCTATCATTAACTAATCTCTCAATTATTTTCATAAAGATATACCCTAGCTTTTTATGCCACAATAATGAATAATTTTTGTTGATTAAATAACGTTTTGAACTAATATTTGAATGTAAGATAACTAAAACTTGTGCAAATTCATAATTCTAACAAATTTATATAAATCTTCACATAAGATATCAGAACCAACTATCATTGAATTAAACACCAAACTTAATTTTTCATAAGTAAAGTAAATTAAATATTTAAAAATATCTAATTTAAATAGAGAAATTAAATTTCTAAAAATCGATTGTACATAAAATGTGTTCTAAAGATCCATTTAATTACTAGTATCTAATAGTAAAAGATAAGTACTCACAACTATCACTTCTAATTTGAGACAATTTTTCATATAGAGAAATTTTTCACTTTTCTTTTGGTTTTTTAGTTATAAGGAATCCCTGCATTGAATTAATAATATGAGTTATAACTCCATAATCAATCTACCAAGTATTAGTAGGAACTTCAGTAATATTTGATTCATAACATACAAAAGAAAGATTTGTACCTTTTTTTTGAATCAAGACTTACGTTTAATTCATTTCTTCCTCACATGACATTTCTTGCTACAAAAGTAGCAATTCAAGATGAATTTTTCATCATTACTCTGGTTATTCTTCCTAGGTCCACTTTGTTTTTTTGGTGGAATGTTCTTTGCTTTTTTGAATTTGTCTTTATTTTTTATAGCTCCATTGATTACGAAAATAGCAAAATTATGTCTATGTTGCTTTAATATCATTTTCTCTTAAAGTTTTAATAAATTTATAAAGCAATTATTATGTCTTAATTTTTGACATGATGAATGAGTTCTAATGAAAAAATATGTAATAAAAAATTTATATGGTTTATAATTTTTTTAGAATTTGTAATTAAATACAAATAAATTACATATATGGCATTCCTATCAATGGATTGGTTAATAATGCAGTGCATTTTCATTGCTTGTAAACTTTTATGTACATATTTTTTGTTCTAAAGAGGGGAAGTGAGAAAATTCTTTTTAATAAAAAATTGCTACTTGAGTAAAGTATAAAAACAAAATAATTGGATGTATGAAATCCAATTTGGTTACTATATAATTATTAAAATATTATTAAATTATGAGTTTACTATTAACTTAATCGTAATTAATATATAATATTTATATTAAATTAAATAATTATGAAATTCGTTCCTTAAATCTCCCTCCTATTTTAATTATCATATTTTGATTATATTTTGTATTTTCATATACTATTGTTTTTAATTTTAATTATTCTTTTAACTTTAGTGAACATCTATTGGCATTCTTTTTGTTGTAAATTAAATTACACAGCAACAACACTTTATTATTATTATGTTAAACAATTAAATTATTTGTGAATTCATTCATTGTAGCTAAGTATCAATATATATATATATATATGTTTAAAAAATAAGGACTTAAAAATTAAAAAAAAAAAAAAGAAATTCCATTAAAATGGTTTATTTAAAATATGAAAACTAAAGCATGACGATAGACAAATCAAGTTCATTTACAACACTGCCTGCAGACTGGATGATTGTTGTTCAAGTCACAGTTGCAACATGGCCTCGCCTGGCTTCCGATCTTACAATCGCTAACACATGCTGTCAAATCCCAATTAAATTATAATCAAAAAATTTGCACAAACAATATTTCCAAACTATCCTCTAAAAATTTAAACTATGTACTTACGCCGGACAATGATAGTTTGATCGGGATTGACATCTTGAGTGTTGATTCCGGATGATAAACGAGTACCCACACCTTCGACTCTGACGTGAAAAACATATATCATAAAAAATAAAACAACAACTAGGGTGATCGAAGACTTCATCTTGCAAGTTTTTTTTTTTTTTTTTTTTTTTTTAATGGGTGCTGATAAAGTTTAGTAGGTCTGTTGGTTTAGTTGTGGGTTTATCGATCGTTCTATTTATACAGTACAGAAAATTCTTGCAGAAAAAAAAAAAAAAAAAAAGTAAAATCCTAGCAAATAAAGTTATAAGGAAAAAAATCAACTAAATTAAAAGGAAAATAAAATGTTGATTTTTTCCTTTTTATTTTCCCTAAAATTTTGTTCATCTTTAATTTGTCAGGTTTGGATTTTCTTAAATAAAAGAATATTTTGAATATTTCTTTTAAAAATAATAATATCTTTAAACCTCTCCTTTTTAAAACAAGAATAAACCTTAAAGTGCACATTTTTAGTAAAAATCTCCCGTCCAAATTTTAAAATATTTATAGCATTTATTTATTAAAAATATTGTGAGAACAAAATAAAAATTCATACAACAATGAGTGCTTATTATCACAAGTAAACCATAGATGTCAGATTCATTGGCCTTTTCTTACCTGAGTAAGAAGGCAATTGAAAAATTTCTCATGGATCCAGCAGCTTCAAGACTCTTATCAGCATTTTGAAATTTACAGACAAGATAAATGGTCAGAGAAGGGTTACTTCTATCCAGAATTTTTAAAGATACAAATCCTTGCACTTCCAGGAAGACCGGACTAAGTAGGTTACAGCACCACCACTGTTGTTTCACTGCTTCTACAGGACTACAACCTACAACTATGACCTGCACGTAATGAGATAAAAACTTCTCAAACTACCAAAGGTTGTGAACTCTAACAAGCTTCTTACCTCTAGTCAATCTATAAATTAACGGGGAAGTGAAGAGCTGAGCTACTGAGCCTGACACCGATACTTCAAGAAATAAATCCTTTGCTCCTCAAGCTCTCAACACCATCCTTAATCATTTGCTCCATGGTAATAAATTGTAAACCCAAATCCATCAGTTTCTTAGCTCCAGTCTTGCTCCTCAAAAGTCCAGGTTGAGTATCCTTGGGCAATCTAAAAATAAAGGGATATCAGTATAAACAGTAATTTCTACATAACAGGCTTAAGTTCCGCAAGCTATCGAAGTAATCAATGATCAGGAGCCGATAAAATCAACACATAACAATAGCAATGTGACTACGGAAATGGATATAATACTTCACTAAGAAAGAAAATTTAGTTGTTAAATGGGTAAAACTTAGTATTTCTACTCTCTTGACTCTTGACTCATATACTTCATATATATATACATTTATTGGCAGTCAACTTTTCTCATATGGAAGACATTTTTTTCTCTGCTGCAGATTGAGGCATGTAAAATCCTGGTACTAATAGATGTATCCCAATAATAGCAAGTTATGCAGATTTTAAGAGTCAAACTCGTTACCTGGGCACTTTATATCCAGGGTAGAGTTCGGCAACTTTGGCCAGAAAGTCACCATAATGAGAAATAGCTTCAACACACAAGTGCCTTCCATTTGCTGATGGGTTCTCATATACCAAAATGTGTGCCAAGGCAACATCTTTAAAGTGCACAGATCCCATGAAAAAGTCCTGATATGTTTCAGTGCAGCCTACAAGAAAGAACAGAACACCAAAACTTCATGCTTTCTCAATTTAAAGATTCAAAACTTTGGAATTTCAGTTTTCTCGAACTGTTAATTGCCACTTAGAGAAAGAAAATTCAGAAGAAAAAGGTACGATCTTGCCTGGATAGTCAATAGTATTTCCCTATAATCCAGCAAATGCAGCAAGGGATCAGCCCATACTCACTAAGGCTGAAGATAGATTAAACACAGTTATTACAATTTAATGATGTCATTTCATCTCAATTGCTCCTTATTGGCATTTGTTGCATTCAAGGCCCCTTCTATGTTATGAAATAATAATAATACATGAAAAAAAGAAAAATTGATAAGCCTAATAGGCCAAAGAGAATAAGAAACAAGTGGAACTCTTACAATTGCAAAATCCTTAAAACTACTCAAATTCAAAATTCTCAAAATGCAGACACCAATTAGATGCCTGTTTAAGTAAAACTGTGAAGTCTAAAAAAAGCTGAAAAAGTATGAAACAAAGAGCACTTTAAAGAAGACCAAAATGTTATAGTTGCCATTATTCAGGAGTATTGGGAGGTTTATGTTAGGCATGGCCATGTGAACTATTACTTCGATCCTGGTTGTGCTAAGAATCGATTAACATAGACAATCTACAACAGAGTTGAAAGTGTGAAATGTTGTCATGTGTGAAAATTTTGCATCTTTAATTCTCCGCCTTTTGATAACCATGATGGTTAGTCTGGTATAGAGTTTGTAAATGTATCTTTCTATCATTATATATAGAGATGCTGGATCTCAGAAAGGCAGCAAGAGATTCATCTGGACAATGTTCACTTTTATCCAAGCTTGGAACTAAGAAGATATAAGACCCTAAAGCCTGTAACACTTAATCAGCGTAAAAATGTGAAACAAAGCTATTTTAGAGAAATCAAAATACTACACTTGCCACAAACCTAATTATAATAGTAGAGGATACAAATAACGACATGAACTAGTATCAGTATGAGCTTCAAAAGGTGGTTGTCAAAGTAAGTGATAGGCTTGAGAGAACCTACTTCACATAAAAATATAATTTCAGACAAAATTGCATGCACACTTCAATTACACACACATTAAAAAATCTGCAAATATGTGAATGACATTACCCTCGAGAAGTCGTAAAAGCATCAACATGCTTGCATTGAGTGTTGGGGGAATAACTTGGCCCATCACAGTACCAGGATTCACCACCACAACATCCAAGCCCGTCTCCTTGGCAAAATCCCAAGCTGCCTTCTCAGCTAGAGTTTTAGAAAGTGGGTACCATAACTAGCAAACCACACAACAAAAAGAGAGACTGATTGAGAGAGTGAGATAACAAGAATAACCCAAGACCATGTATAACAAATAAGAAAAACTAATGCTGCTTTTGCTTCATTTTCCATTCATTTACTAGTCTATTCAAAGTTTTAGTTTCCATATTAATCTCAATATGCATAATTAAAGCATTGTCGATTATGTTCGTAACTTGAATTCACGGCATAACTTTTTCAATCTTTCAAGTTGACTGTTGAATTTCAATGATACACAAAATAGGTTGCTCACGACTCAGACAATAAATGAACTCTAAATTCAAGTAAGATTGACATAATAATTAGAATAGGAATTTACCAGGAATGGAAGGAGAAATGAAACAAACTCAGCATAAGAGTTATGCAAAATGGAAAAGCGTTATTGTAATCTACAATCATTACCCGCTACTTATCACTTACTCCATTTTGCTTGCAGTACTCAACATCAGTCCAACAATCCTCGGCCTTGACCTTATCAGCTGGCCAGCTGGGGCTCGGCGTTATGGCGGATATCGATGAAGTCACCACGACGCGACTAACACCAACTTTCTTCGCTGCCGTGAGTACATTAATAGTTCCTTTAATAGCCGGATCTAGTAGTTCCTTCTGTGTACGCAAATGCACAATATTAACAAGAAAAAAAAGCAACTATTTGAGGCAGAACGGACATAAACGCAGACACTAGATAAAAGAAAAAGAAAATTTAGATATTTGAAGAGGAACGGAGGAACCTACCTGAGGATCCCGTACTTGATCGACGATGCAGGGAGAAGCAAGGTGGAAGACGCCTGCACAACCGTCGATTGCGGCAAAAACGGTGTCGTAGTTGAGGAGATCAATCTGGAAGAGACGGAGACGCGTGTCTGCTCCCTCTAGTTCCTGTAAATGCTTCGTTTCTTTCTCATTCTCTGCAACAGAAAATTTTCACCCAACATAAGAAGAAGAAGAAGAAATTGAGTGAGTGATTTTCAGAGTGGCATCAATGGTGACGAGAAGGAAAGTAACTGAGATCTTTGACTGTGGCGTGAACGGAGTAACCACGGTTAAGAAGGAGATGAACAAGCCAAGAGCCGATACAGCCACTTCCCCCCGTTACACAAACTACCTCTCCCTCTTTTGACATCTCTGATCTGAATCAACTGCTTTCTTCTCTGCACTCTGGTTTCTACCCCTCATCGTTGTTGAGGATGCGAACCGTGAAGTATCCGCACCATGGCTCCTTGCCACGTGGCGAAACATCGTGATATATTTAATGAAAAATATGTTGATATTTAAAAAATTTAGAAAATTAATGCTCGTTAAAATATAAAAAACTATAATCTCTAAAACAAATTTTGGAAATGTTTGATTAACTGTATGTAATCTTTATTTAATATCGGTAGATAAATAATATTATTCATAAAATAAAATAAAATATTAAATTATATAATGATATATGAAATATTTAAGTATTTTAGGTCTTTACTGGAATATATTGACTGACCATAATTGGAAAAAAATTAAGAAGCCAAATGTAAATTTAGAAATTGATAAGAAGAAAAGAGAAAATTAGAGTAAGTCAAATAAAATAATAACTATTTCTTTCTCCTAAAACCCTTCGCCACCGAACCAAAACCCTCTCTCTTCTCCCTCACCATCGGCGGCTCTCAGTAAACACCGCCCTTCTTCCTTTTTTCCAGTTCATTCTTCTTCAAAGAGCACGTCAGCCGCCAGAGCTCTTTCTTGATTCTCCCCCAATTCTTATATCTTTTCCATCAATCCAATCACACACAGCGTCATACACGCGCGTCTTTCTCAATATCTTTCCATTGCCGAGATTGCCCAAGGAGCAACTCCGTCTAGCTCCAATCTTCACCAAACAAGTAATCTTGGGGCCAGCATTTTCCTGAATTGGATTTTTCTTGTTTAGAATTTATTAGTGCGGGGCTGATCAGAATTTTTGGGTTGACGAATGATGGGAATATACTTTATTAGGGCAGTTATTTTCGAGTTTTAGAGGTAGATTCAAAGTCGTATGTTTTAAAACTTCTTTATTTTAAAATATATATTTCATATCATGCTTTTGTTATTGACATTGTTCCTACAGATGCGAGCCGAGTTCAATTACTGCTGAAGTCCAAAACCCTTTAGTTTGATAAACCCGTCATTCACGCTACTGTCGATAGTACGTATTGCCTTTTCACTTGGGAGTTTGGGTTCTTATTAATGGCTTCCGCTAATCCGGGGACTGAAACTACAAATGAATCTTCGAGCTCAAATGAGCCCCGTATTGAACCTTTACGGATGCCATCCATGGAGGAAATTCGAGCCCAAGATATTTGGAACAATTGTGCTGTTCGAAGTGTGGCTAGCGGAGTAATGGGTCAGTTAGCAACCTCCTTTCTTTGTGTTTTCTTGTTTCCTTTTCTTTTATTCATAGTTCTAAATAAGTGGCGTTTGATTTATTCCAACGAAGGAATTTGGTTTTCCTGGTTTCATGTGGTTTTTTGCTGAGGAGAAATGAAAAGAAAAAACTGTTAGTGATTAATGCGTCGGTAAATGACTGTGTAAAGATTAACCGGAAGAGATTTTGGGTTTCTCAGGTAAAGATACAAGATCTGGACCTTTCAACGTTTTGATGTTCACTTTTGGTTCTTAATTAATCATAAGGAAGAACTGTTGGGTGCCAAGAAAAAAAATTCGGCGAAGATAGTATTTCAAGAAAAAGTTTCAGCCAAGATAGCTTCAGCTTAAAATAAGTTTCAATAATTGTTATAAGATGTATGGCTTCACTGATATTGTGGTAACATTCAGGCGTCATGTGATTTTTGGTGATATTTGATTGTTTTGCGGAATTATTTGTAGGAGGTGGGCTGGGACTGTTCATGGGTCTTTTCCTAGGTGCATTGGAGAACCCAATAATGCAAGATGAAATGACTGCTAAGCAGCAATTTATTTACACAGCAAAGCAGATGGGGCGAAGGAGTTGGGGTTCAGCCAAAGCATTCGCTGTTATGGGATTGATTTTCTCAGCCGCTGAGTGTGTTGTTGAGAAGGTGCCATATAGAACCTAGAAAGTGAAGATTGCATTTAGATTAACATCTGAGTAAATGGTTTCTGGTAAAAAACTTACACTTAATTGTTTCTTTTAAGGCAAGAGCAAAGCACGACATGACAAATACTGTTGTTGCGGGGTGTGCAACTGGAGGCGCAATGTCAGCGAAAGGTAATATTTCATTATTTTTTTACTTGAAAAATGTTGATTGCTAGTAGAAAGCTTTTAGAGCATCTGCTTTAAGCTTAAATTTTAGGAATTTTGTTCTAGTTCTTTAGATGGTTGAGTTGTGTGATCTTACTGGTGAAATTCATATTTTCTCTTATCAAATTGTAAATTTGGTTTGTAAGATTTCGCTCCCCTTGCATTTTGGTCCCTCCTAACCTTGCATGCTTAAATTAAGGATTTGTTGTTTTAGTTTTTTTTCAAATTGATCCTCAGTTAACTTTTAGGTTAACTTGGATAGAAATTGACAAAGACATACATGTCACTGACACATCATCCAAAGGCAATGACGTGGCAGCCACCTGATTACTGTCCATCAAAATGATAAACCTTAGCCACAAAATAACTCGACCCAAAAGTTCGACCTGCTTCAAACACTAGGTGCCTATGTGGGTTTGGTATCTTTTTGGGATATTGAGAGAAAGTGGAAGAAAGAGAAGAAAACATTTTTCTTCTGTCTTGTTTGAGGCTTCATGTTTTGGAGAGAGAAATTTGAGGGTTGAATTTTACCCTCCATTACCAATCATTGTGTTGAATTTTATTCAAAACTAAATTTGGGGTCAAAGAGAGAAAATAGAATTGAATTTGAAGTGACAAATTTATTCCTAAATTTTGTTAAAAATATACTGGGGCATGTTAAAATATGCCTGGGTATCTTGAATGCTTGAAAATGCATTGTGGTTTGGTAAACAGTTAGTTATTCGGCTAGCTACCTGGCATGCGCAAAATTCCTCTATTACTCAGAAAAGCTTTCGGTTACTTGGAATGCCCTAAAATGCCTATGGATATTTGGAATGCTCAGAAATGTGTTTGGATACTTAAAATGCCATGCATGCACTGGGTGTCTCATAATGCTCAGATATCCCTCTGGGTACCTAAAAGCTCTTGGGGATACTTAAAAGCTCGAGGACCTAGAACACCTAAAAATGGCTATGAGACCTGAATGCTTAGAAATGCCCTCAATACTTAGAAATGCTGAGAAACACCTCTACTGCCTGAATTGTGTGAAAGCACCACTGATGCATGAAATACTTATAAAGGCTCATAGGTACCATAATGTCCAATAACATGCTCAAGTAATCAAAATGCTCAGGATACTCTCAAGTATTCAAGATGTCTACAAGAATATCTTTATACTTATAATATCCGTAAATGTCTCTGGCTTCCTCAATGAGTAAAAATTTCCCAAGTACCTTGAATACCCATATACATCTTGGGTACTCAGAATGTTCTAAAATGGCTTGAATACCTCGAATGCTCAGAACTTATCTAAGTAATTGGATATATAGAAGCACGACAGAGGTACCCGAAATGCCTAAAAATGCTTCAGATACTTAAAACACTCGGAAACACCTCTGAGTATCTAAAATGCTAAAGAAACTGCTTGGATACTCGAAATGTTCAAAAACATTCCTTTGCACCCAACATTCTCATAAATGTCCTCTTGCACCTGGGTTCTTTTTAAGCATTTTGGATGCCCCAAATTATTGTTAGGCATTTGAGTATTTAAGAGCCTCTTGGGCATCTGAGGGTAATTTTTTGGAATTTTGTGAACTCAGGGCTAATCTTAGCATTTTGGGAACTCAAATGCATCTCTAGACATTTCAGATGCCCTGAGATATTTCTGAACATTTAGGCCCTTGGGGGGAATTTATGGGCGTTTCCAGTATCTTGGAGGTGTTTTGGGCATTTTTACTGGAATTTCTAGGCATTTGACTATCGAGGCCCATTTCTAAGCATTTCGAGTAATGTAGGCATTTTGGATGCTTGGTAACATTTCTATGAATTATGGGAACTCCATTGTTTTTTATCATTATTACTATTACTTGCACTATGGTAAATATCATATCATACCGGTCCATACTGGCAGATATCTGATGTGTTGTTCTAGTATGTGATACTTGGTGGCAAAAGTTCATACCTAGGGATGACAATTCAAGTGAATGCTCCGAACTGCCCAACCCAGAACAAGGGGTTTTTTGCTTGAATTTTGGATACCATTCAGGTTGAGTTTTAGGAATGAAAAATCTGATCTGATCCGACCCGCTTTTTACTATTAAATATATGTATGGGGTACCAAGTATCACATTGAAAATAATATGGTACTTGGTGGTAGAGTTCATACCTAGGGATGACAATTCAACTTGATGCTCCCAAACTGCCTCACCTCGAAAGGGGGTGTTTTGTTTGAATTTTGGGTACGATTCAGGTTTAGTTTTTGCGTTGAAAAAGTGTATATATGTATGTTTTACTTTTTGTTGAAAATACATATACCAAAACTACCTTAACATCCATTAAACCTAACATCTTAACACCCTCGCTTCACTCATCACTCTCACCTCTCACACGTCCTTTTCTGGGTCTGTTTATCAGTTTGTTAAAATCACAAGAGCTAAAATAGCTGGTCAGTCCCGTGAAATAGATGCAAACCAAGAGTACACTTTGGTTATTTTGTGATCTTGAGAAATTGTTGAAATTGTTAGGTTTTGTTTTTTAATGTTCTTTTGGTGGGTGCAGTTGGTTAAGGTACTTTAATGTATCTGAATTCTTAAGATGTTTATGGGATTAACAAACACATTGCTAGGCTTGCCTTGTATCCAATGTGTTTCTAAGCATTCTGGGTATCTGAAAGTGTTTATAGGCATCTCGAGTGCCCGGGCTTGGTTATGGGTATTCCAAGTATCCAAAGGTATTTTTGGATATTCTGATTGCCTGGAGCATTTCTAGTTATCTTGGGTACTGATGATCATGGCATCCCTTGGCATTTGGGATATTTGTGTATTCCTGGCATTTTGTCTACATGTGGTTGTTTGTAGGCAATCTGGTTATCCAGGAGTTTTTTGTAGGAAGTTCCAAATACCTAGAGATGTTTCTGTACATTCACAGTACTCGAGAATATTTACGGGTGATCTGGAGGAAGTCCAAATACCTAGAATCG